>MU726122.1:46315-58814 GCA_026770625.1 Nicotiana glauca
TATACAAGATTAGAAAGTTTGTTTGTCTGGTATTGTTGGGTATTTTTGATAATTTTTCGAACTTATGGATATAAGTCACGTTCCATGTTTTTTCGAGAAAAAAAAAAGTGAAATATGTTTTAAAAAATTATGTCCAATCGAATTTTAATCTTCAAATTAAACTTCACCCAAATCAAATTTTCTAAAACAAATTTAAAAATTTATGGCCAAACGCTAGCTTAGTATCTTGTCCATAGAAAAAAAAAAAAAAAAAAAAAGGAAACTTGTACCCAAAGTTCCTCTCCTGAATCGATTCATAGCCTTTTGGAGCAGAAGAAAAAGTAAGAAAATTAATGAAATAGTTTTGCTATAAACTTCGTATTTATCTTATGAGATTTATTTAATATATATAAATTAACAATTAAACTATATGCGACCACCACAATAGCAATAAGAATGTGAACTTTCTGAAATTGGAACTGAAGAAGTTGAATAAGAAAACAAATGGACACACCCGCAAATACTTTTCATTTGGGGCTCGGCATAATAAAAAACTAATAAATGTAAACCTAAAGAAAGCTAGATATACATATCAAGACTAATTAAATGATTACTTTCAAACTTGGAATAGTGCTCACTCTCTATCAAATGCAAGCTAAAGTTGGTGTCTATATGTTACCATTCCAAGTTGCTTAATCATATCTATCTTATCAAGTTGTCTCTCTAGAATATTGGACACTTATATACAATTTTTAATACAAAGGCAGACTCAGAATTTAAAGATTGCAAGGGTCAGACCGTAGTATGCTACTGGTCTGACTTTCCCTTACTTGAGCCATCAAAAGAACAAAGTTCATTTATTCTAGGAATTGTATATGGACCTTGTACTAAACCTTTGGCTATCCATCTATATGCTGCCTCTGTCAAGTGTATACCATCCCAACTAACATATGAAGAAGGGTTTTCACAAACATTTGAGAGTGGTGAGCCACAACTTGTCAATGAATCATAATTGTATTGACCTCCTCCTCCACAACATGCTACAATTGTGCTTGTAAAACCTACACCATCATTAACAAAATTGTTAAAAGTTCAGAATATAACGATAGAGTTCAAATTTTATATACTGACAACATAAATAAATTTTGAAGAATTAACCTAAATATCGCCCATCCTACCACTTAAAATAAATAAAAATAGCCAGAAGGGTTTATTATCCATGTATGATGTGTATCATCATGTATAATCAGTGTTAAATGATATGACCAGTTATTCTTTTTCGTTCTTCTTTTTTCAATTGCATACCTTTTTTGAGAGAAAAAAAATTAGTGTTTAATCTATGTTTACCAGCTAAGGAAATAAATAGTGAATCCAAATAGCCAGTAAATATATAATATGTGTATAAAAAGTGTATGATCTATGTACGTCGGTTTGAAAAATAAACAGTAAATTCGGCCAGCAATTTGTGTAAAGATCTCATAAATTTTTACACTATCTGATCACCTAAAAGATAACTAAATGCAACTAATACCAATAAATGTAATTAGTAGCGTGCTACAACAAGTTAAAATACACCGATAATATAAAAATTTATATAGCCATAGTATATCAGTTACTTCTATAATGATATGATAATGTAAAAAAGTAGATTTTACGTACCAAATTTTTTTGGAGATTTGTAAATTTGCATGGCTGCATTGTAGTAATCAGCATAGATTATATTGGCTTGAGGATGAAGCTCACGAATACGATGAATTTCTTCTTGAAGTAATTTGTTATGATATTCAGCAAAATTGTTTAACCAATTGATACAACCAGTTTCAGAATCATATTCGTGCTTATTTGAGTTCTCAAAATTAGTTAAATAAGAAGCTGAACATCCAATTGGTAGATTTCCAGGAACAATAAGTGTTTGAGCTCCAAGTTCAATTAGTTCCTGCAACATAATCAACAAAGTGTCACTTACTATATTAAGAAAATATTTAAGTAATATATGAAGGGAAAAAAAAAAAGAACAGTCTGGTATACGAAATATTCCGTGTTTACGCAGGGTCGGGGGAAGGGCTGCACCCTAAAGGGTATAAAGTAGGCAGTCTACCATCATGCAAGCATCATCGGCTGATTCGACGGCTCAAACTCGTGAGTTATATATAGGTCACACAAAGACAACTTTATCGCTGCTCCAAAGCTCCCCTTGGCAGTCCGGTGCATTAAGCTCCCGCTATGCGCTGGGTGCGCGGAAGAGCCGGACCATAAAAGTCTATTATACGTAGTCTTAGCCTATATTTCTGCAAGATGTTGTTTCCACGGTTTGAACCGGTGACCTATATAAAGGTTACATGGAGACAACTTTACCGTTACTCCAAAGCTCCCCTGACAGCCCATTGCACAAAGCTTCCACTATGCGGGAGATCCGCGAAAGGACCGGACCACAAAAGTTTATCGCGCATTACCCTGCATTTCTGCAAGAGGCTGTTTTTGCGGCTAGAAGCCCTAACATCTAAAGCTCCCCTTCTTTTAAGTAATAATATGAGTTGATGATGATTATAATTGATTCTTACATGAATAGCTAGGCCAATGGCTTTAACAACTTCAGGCACATATGTCTGGACTTCTTCCCCTGATTTTCCTTGAGAAAATGGATGATTGTAATCATTGCCTCCAATTTCCCCCATTAGAACTAGTGAATTTCCAAGAAACTCCCTGCAACCTGGTTAATATTTCAAAGAGTATTAAGTTCTATGTATTGACGTAAAAATTTACACTATCACGTTATTAAGAGGTAACTATAAATAATTCTCTATATAATAGTAATTGGCGATCTTAAGAAAAAGAAGCAATCTTTTATAACAAGTCAAAATACATTATAAATAATTTTTTATATTGTCGATATATATAACTTAAATTCTATTTTTAATTAGTAGCATGATGATGAAATTTTAGTTTCTTTATCACTTTATTTTATGTTTTTTTTTTTTTGCTTTTCTTTCTTTTCTATATGATGTGTTATAAAGTTAGTTTCTTTGTCACTTGTCTTATGATTTTTTTCTTTGGAATCTACTCAAAGTTAATATGTTGTGGAATTCCAATTCAGTATACGTGTCATCTAAAGTCTGGACACAAAAGATTTTTAGAAATAAATCAAACATTTATAAAATCAAATGTCTCACAAACTTTTCAAAAGTTATTCCCTTACCCCTCTCTTTTATCAGTTATTTATAGAGAAAATTCATCTATATTTACTTCCCATTATATTGTGTCAACTTTTTAAAAAAAAAATTTAATCTTATGCTACTTTTTTCTTGCTCACAAGTCATGTTAATTTTTTCCTCCTCATAGTCTTGTGCTCTTGTCTTGCTCTTCTTCTCTGATTGAGAATCTTATAAAATAATACAGTAATAATTTTAATTTTCTACGTTCCAAAATAATAATGTTGGAAATAATATTATTTTACAGTTTTTTCTTAAAAACTCATTTAAAAAAAAATCCAAACGGAACCTTAGAATTTAACATGATGTCCCCACTATACAATTCTTTTGTTTCTTTAGTTAGTAACAAAGGATATTGTCCATCTATTTCAAGTAATTCCGTTTTATAATAGGACTCTAATAATATTCTTTTTAATTAAATCTGGTTATTTTATTAGTGGTTGGTCATTGGTGAAGGGAAGGCTTATCCTAAACAAAAGCAACAAAGTCTTTAGCTTTATCAAGAACTACATGACTAAGTAAGAAATCCAGAAGCATCTAATATAATATAATTAACAAACAAATATTCCTTTAGGAATAAATCACCAAGTAATCTAAGTTTCTTTGTTTATCACTTTATTCTCTTAATCAAGGCTTTAAGTTATATACATTAAAAATTAGATGCAAACTTTTTTCACATAATCAGGTAATTATATATGATAGCAGGTTAGCTATTATTTTCTTATTAAGGTACCAATTAATATTATTTTATATAGTAATTTATGTATTATAACCTTATAAATGACCTGATTTGTAAATATATATTATATCGTCAGTCCATAGAATTCATCTATGATTAACGCATGAGCGAATCTAATGAAGTAATTATGGGGTCATCTGCATTTAGAGCATTTATTGTGTTAAAAACTAGGTAAATATAAGTACAAACCACTAATTTTGAGCTTAATAAATTAGACGAGATCGATATGGTAGAATTTCGAAAGTGAAAAAATAAATGGGTCCGCCTGTCCCTTTACTTACCTACCACGCCCACATAGCTAGGTATGACTAGATTTCTATTTTCATTGACAAATTATTTTTTATCTTTAATTTGTAGTTATTTCTAAGTATACATTTAAGCAACCACTTTCCTTACTTAAAAGCTTTAACTTATTGTTGGATCAACTTCTCAACTACTCCTTTTTATTGACTTTTTCTTATTATTACACATTTTTCCATTAAGTAAATGGAAGGCTAGAATTGCAGGGGTTGGTCCCTCTCTTTAGGGAGTGGACGTTTTAGAGGGTGGTGACTACTCTTCTAGTCCTAAAAGATTAACATTATTTTATATTAATTCGTATGAGAAAATGACACTATATTAAACTAAGAAATAATTTAATTTAATTTTTCTATTTTATTCTTAATTGCAAACTTTTATAGTTAAACAGATTAATGTTATGATACATTTAATACTGTAAGTTTCAAAAGTTTTTTAGTCACACAAATATTATGATAAGACAACATTATATATATAGGGGGGGGAGGGGACGGACTTTGTCTAATGTTCAAATACAAGATTGTCAATCTAATTGCAACTTAACTTACTCCTAGTTCATAATTTGAGTACAGAGAAAGCAATAAATTGGTGTAGAGTTGAGTGTTTGTAGAGTTGAGTGTTCATGTAATAATGGATTGCTTATAACATATAACAAGAATAAGAGACACTACCTAACTTAGGGTTATATCAATCTTATTTTATTTTTACTTGCCTAGAATTTCTTATCCTCGTGTTTTTTGCGTCTTTGATACGAAAATGACATATTATTCTTCTATGGTTTGGTCCACTTGGTGGTTTGCCAAAAAAAGGGAGAATAAGAATAAAAAAATAATTAGTTTAAGCAGCCGTCCGCCCAACTTTAATTAAAAATAACCAATAGATAACGTACGCAAGAATTTTAGTAACTAGTGTCAAATTTTGAAAAATTGAATGAGTAAATGAATAAATACACTTTCATGAAAAGCGGTGTCATTTTTTATAGTTATACCCAATATTTTTATTTTGTATACTAACTATATGTACATCTTTAATAAAAATTATTCCAGCAAAACGGCAAAGCATTGTCACGTGACATCGCTTGCCGCAATGTGTATCTGCCCCTGGACATATAACCGTGTATAATTAATATATATCAACTAAGAATTATAAATAGTAAATCCGGCCAATAATTTGTGCAGAAACTAAAAAAGACGAATAAATCCATGATATTGTGGGGTCTTACTTGTAGGAGAATTGCACAAAATTGGCAACATTTGTTTGAACCATTCCAATTCAGTTCCTAAGGACACATTGGTGGCTGGGTTCTTGACTCCTCTTTTCTCCAAAAAAGATATATCTACTGCTGTAGCTCCTGCTACTGCAAAATTTATTCCTCTTATTGAATTTCTGCTACTTGTTATGTTTTTCATAACACCAGCATATGGCGGTATAAGTGGAAATCCCATACTCTCAGCTGCAAAATCATATAACATAATTAAAACCAAAGTATTTAGAATCTACGACAAAAACAACAACATATTCAGTGTACTCCCATAAATAACGTCTGGAGAGGATAGCTAGTGTGTACGCAGTCTTACCCTTACCTTGTGGAAGATTGGAATCTAGAGGTACAAAGGCTATTTTCGAGTATTCAGTATCTATAGAGTTTATTGAAATTTTATAATTTTCACGTATATATCTGTATTCTGTAAAAATGGGACATCTATAGAAAAATATGTAGAGGAAATGGGATGTGGTCTTCGATATACAAGTATTTTTATTGAAGACGCACTTACATATACTCAGAGGTGGATCAAGAATTTAAAGAGAAAACGGTTCGATATTTAGATTTTTTAGCATTGAACTTATAGTGATTAATACTTTAATAATATGGATTCAAAATCTAGTATTTCTTGAAATTTTATGATTTTTCACACATATATCTTTGTTCCATCTACTATTGTGTGCATTAACCGTAAAACAAATATTTTTACTATCACGTCATGCAAAAGATAAAAATAAAGATATTATTTATACGTACCAATAAAATCTATAACGAGACGTCCATCAGAGAATCGACCAGTGGGATGATGAAAAAACGTTTCACCATAAGGAGGTACAGAAGAAGCAACATGCTTATTGGATTTCGAGAGTCGAATGAGGTTTCCAGTATCGGCTAACGAATCGCCGAAACTAATTATAGATTCATAGCATCCAAAAACAAATCCAAATGATGAAATCAACAAAAGAATAATGTAAATAAAAGAACAAGAAGAAGAAGAAGCCATTGCAAATGCTTTAAGCTTTTTTTTTTTTTAATGTTATTTTGCTATTAATAATAGAGGGTTCAAAATTTTGAAATCCTCTGAGGAGTTGTTTGATATGAGAATGAATTTATAGAAACTTTTGTTGACCTACCAACCCAAAAATGTCCAAGTGGCAACAGCCTACGAGGAAATAGCCATTTGAGTACAAGGACAACTAACGTTTTCTTTTCTCCTTTTCCTTTGACGGACTGTTCAACTAACGTTACGATTAACTGTTTCTTTAATTTCCAAATAAAAAATTTAAAATATGTATTTTTAACCGTGACCACCAAACCTTTCTTTTTTTTTTTTTTTTTGGGAGTTTTTCAGCCGGTTTTTTGTATTCGCTGGAACGGAAATTTAAAAATTAAAAAAAATTTCCAGCATAATATACTAGAGTTCGAATTTTTTATATGTGAACTTTCAGTATAATATACTGGAGTTCCAACATAATATGCCGTAAGTTCATACACGGGCGCTTCAATCTCCAGTATATTATGCTGGAACTTTTCGTATGCTAGAGTTCGAGCATAATATGCTGGAAGTACCTACATAGGTGCATCAATCTCTAGTATATTATGTTGGAACTTTTCGTGTTGCAGCAAAATAGTGGCTATTGTTTAAAGACTTTACAAACGCTGGCTATTTTTCAATTAGCAGTTCTAAAACTGGCTAGTCCGTGCTATTTTCACCTTTGGAGTTTACTTCTAATGTTGGCAAATCTTACTTTGAAGTGTAAAGCGATCCCTATTATAGGTGAGCCCATAGCTCAAATTGATACCTTCGATTAAGAATGAATGAATATTTACCACTGCGCTACAAATTTGGATGGTCTAACCTGCTTGTTTCAATAAAAACACATTTAGTTGTTTAATTTGCATTTAGCCATTGTTATGAAATAATCAAGATTCCAATAATCTTAGGTCCCCCGTTTCACTTTATATCTCTTAGTGAGCGTTTGGGCATAAGAATTATAAAATTTCGGAAAAAGTAAATAAAAAAAAATTAAGTGAAAATGGTATTTGAAAATTAGAGTTGTGTTTGAATATGAGTACAAATTGAAGCTATTTTTGAATTTTGTGAGTGATTTGAAATAAAAATTTTGAAAAACAGCTTGTTGAGATTTTTAAAATTTTTGAAATTCAACCTCAATTGAAATTTGAAATTTGAAATTTGAAATTTTCATGGACAAACACTGATTCCGAAAAAAAAAAAAATCTTATGGCCAAACTAGTTTGACCGGACATATTGTGGCATTGGAGTGTCATTAAATGAAAAAATTAAAATATTATCACCATGATGAACAAGAATAGTTCAATAAATTTTTACTTATTTATTAATATTCATGATGTGTCGCTCAGGAAAAAAAGGGGGAAATTATAGATAAAGTAAAAATTTAATGATGTCCACATCGAAAAAGCCTGTGGATAATGAACCTCGAAATTTATGGTATGTTTTTCTTGGCCATTATTTGGCTAATGGATATAAAATAGGCTTTAATATAATGGAATAAATATAAAGAAACTTTGTATGACTCCACCAACTCCAAATGTCCAAATGGCTAAGGCCAATTCTCTTTCAAAATTTATAGTTTCAATTTGTATTATTATTAATTGTGACTACTTAATTTAATATCTAAATTAACTGATTAAGTTGCTAATGTTGTTTAGTCATTGCTATGACATAATCAAAGATTCTTCTTAGGATAGCTTCAAATATTATGTCACCATGACGTATGTAAATAATTCATTTTTTTATATTAATATTTATGATGTGTCATTCAAGGAGAAAAAGGAATATAATATATATAAAACTATATAATGATATCCACGTCGATAAGGGCTGCTATGGATAATGGACGTCAATTTTGTCTCCTCCTTCTTACAAAATCATTTATTTGGATGTTAGTGATTTATTTTAGGAAAAATACACAGTATAGTCGCTCCAAAAAATAATAAAAAAAAAAAAAATATATATATATATATATATATATATATATATATAGCTATAATAATTAATTATTTTTGATAGACCGGCCAAATATATAACTTGCCCTGTTAAATATATTTTTAGACTAATTTAACCCAATAAAATAGGAATTCCTTTTTATTGTGCAAGTTAAGGGCAAGTGGTTTGTTGGAGAATCTTTTAATTAACTTTGCTCCAAAGTTGAAAGGAGAGAATCTAATAACTTCACTGCTCCGTTAATATGCTTATATATAAGCCTAATAAACAGAAATGGTAACGGGACGGGGTAGGTGATTGTTAACGGAGTTAGGGCATAACAGTTGAGAAAAAAAATGAAAAGATATTTAAGTTGAAAAAAGATATCAGAAAATTTAACATAACAAGCTAAGGCAGGATAACATGAATATATGTGGGTTAAGAAAAAAAAATGGGGAAATATTTGCTCGTCATGTGTTTATGTGATATTATTTTTTAATATTTGAAAATAATTCAATCTTAAAATATTTATTTTATTCTTAATGATATAATTTTATAACCTTAAAAATCTCATGACACGTTAAGACTCACAAGTTGCATAAATTTTACGGAAAAGGTCTAAATACCCCCCTGAACTTTACGATAAGGTCTATATATAACCCTCGTTAAAAGTTTGGCCCATATCCAACCTTGTCGTTACACTATTGGCCCGGATATCCCCCTGGACTTTACGATCAGGCCTATATATAACCCTTGTTTTTTTAACAAAATATATTTTTTTTTGTAAAAACATATTTGTAAAACTGAAAATTATTTATTGAAAATAATTTCTTCACTTCTTAAAAAACGAAAATATTTTGTTAAAAAATGAATTTTTTTTTCTATTTTTACAACAAAAAAAATAGGTTTTACAAATTTGTTTTTCCAATTTTTACAAAAAAAAACTTTAAAAAAACTAAAGAATGAAGAAAAAAAAACATTTTTCAAAAGTGAAAATAATTTGTTGAAAATATTTTATTCAGTTTTTAAAAAACAAAAATATTTTTTAGAAAACTGAAAATGTTCTAATTCCTCTGTTTTTATATTTTTTCAGTTTTTACAAATATGTTTTAACAAAAAAAATATTTTGTTAAAAAATAATTTTTGCAATTTTTTTAAAGTTTTACAAAAAGAAATTAGAACATTTCCAAAAGAAAAAGAAATTTCTTTTTGTGAAACTTTAAAAAAAATTGCAAAAATCGTTTTTTTAACAAAATATTTTTTTTTGTAAAAACTGGAAAAAAATGTAAAAACAGAAGAATTAGAACATTTTCAGTTTTTAACAAAATATTTTCGTTTTTTAAAAACTGAATAAAATATTTTAAACAAATTATTTTTGCTTTTGAAAAATAATTTTTTTCTTCGTTTTTCAGTTTTTTTAAAGATTTTTTTTTTTGTAAAAACAGAAAAAAAATCATTTTTTAACAAAATATTTTCGTTTTTTAAGAACTAAAGAAATTATTTTCAACAAAATATTTTCAGTTTTTACAAAAAAAAAATGTTAAAAAAACGAGGGTTATATATAGACCATATCGTAAAGTCTAGCGGGGTATTTGGCTCCGTTTAAAGTCCAGGGGGTATCCGGGCCAATAGTATAACGGTAAGGTTGGATATGGGCCAAACTTTTAACGAGGATTATATATATACCTTATCGTAAAGTTCAGGAGGGTATTTGGACCTTTTCCGTAAATTTTATAATCACACAAATATAATATTTATTATTGTAGGTTTTCAAAAGAATTTTGGGCAAGTAACATAATTGGTCAATCAACGATAAATTAATTACATCTACTAGTTATATATGCAAAATTATATATATATATATATATATATATATATATATATATATATATATATATATATATATATATATATATATAGTACGGCAGAGGGCCAAATATGTCCCGGTACGGTAATAAAAGGTTTAAATATATTTTTCGTTATACTTTGGGTCCAAATATATTTTTGCCGTAATACTATTAGTTCAAATATACCCTTCTTCTGTCAAGTTTGTCTAAGGTGGAAATCCAATCCTACGTGACACTGATATTTGATTAGGTATATGTCACATGGCATGCCACCTCAACACCTCTAATTCATATATAAATAACTAAAATTTGAAATATAATATTTTTTATGGTAGCAGTAATTGTGACAATAGTGATAGAGGGGAAGAAAATTTTAGCGGTGGAAAACAAATAGAAGGGAGGGGTAAAATGGGTTAGGGACCTGAGGTGGCAAGCCATGTGGCATCTGCCTCATTAACTGTCAGTGTCACGCAGGATTGGATGTCCATTTAAAAAAAATTTAACGGAAAAAGAGTATATTTGTACCAATAGTATAACAACATAGTATATATAGACTCAAAGTAAAATAAAAGATACATTTAAACTCTATCAGATAGTATAAGGATATATTTGACCTTTTTCCTTATATATTATAATTTTCGATAACGTAGTTTGGATGAATCCCTTTGCGCCTTCCTAGTTCTGCTCATATCTCCGAGGCTCTGACCCCTCCCCCCCAACCCCAACCCCAATCCTCTTAATAAACAATTCTTAATTCAGAATGAGTTCAATTTCTATATATTATTCGTGTAAAAGAAAATACAATCAAGTAATATAAAAGTAATCAACTCATAAAAAATAAATTTAATAGACAAGAAAATTGGGCAAGCAACATAATACTACATATTATGTTATATTGATTGCGTAAGGAATCGTTATGTAAGTTAAGAGTAATTAACTAAATCTTTCCTCTATTGATACACGTTAAATTCCGTTTATTTAATATATTCCTTAAGAGAGAACAAATATATATATTACAGTCAATCCTATTTATAACAGCCTCATTTGTTTTGATATTTTTTGGCTTTTATAGTAAATGGCTATTATACATCTATAACAACATTTGACATTTAAATATATTTTGGCTGTTATAGCTTAAAAATTATCCAAAAATCAATTATTTTCCCTTTTTAATGTTACATATAAAAGATAAAAAAATTATTCAAATTTAAAATCTCAAAAGATATGCATATTTCACTAGTTAAATATTGAAGAAAGCTAATATATTATTAATAAATTCATAATTAAACATATAAAGATTTAAACTCTAAGGCAAACATTTTAAAGCATCCTAGAAAAATAAATTGTTTCAAGATTAATAGAAGAACTTTGTAATTGTAGCTTGTTTTGTAGATTTATTCTCTAACTAGTGATAAGACACTTGAATTGGCGAAGATTCATGTCCAAATTTTCAGCAAAAAGATATCCAATAGCTTTTCCTTTAAGACAATCTAAGGACTTAACAATTAAATTTTCTATCTAAATATTTTTTGAAATTTATCCAATAGAAAAGATATCATGAGCAAATCTTCAAATCTTATATCTTATGCAAGATAGAAGCTTTGTTTAATGGAAAAGATTGTGTGCATATTTTTAAAAGGGAAAATGCATAAATACCCCCGACCTATACCCGGATTTCCAACTACACACTTTTTCTTTGTGCGAATCCTATTGATGATAGGCTATAATTACGTGTTTTAGTCGATTATTACACTCTAATTTACTGCACTTTAGTTGAGTTTGCGCTTTAATCGCTAGTGTTTTGCACTAATTGTGTATTTTATGCCTTGTAGGTGTGATTTCGAGCTATGTAGATGTTATGGAATGAATTATGTTATTTGAAGCTTTGAAGTCTGAGTAAAAGCTCAAGGAATTAAGCCGGGATCGTGTTCGGGGGTCAAAGTAGATAGTTAAGAGCAAACGAAGACTCGATGAAGCATATTGTGCACTGTCTAGTAAATTGGACATAACTCTTTGCTCCAAAGGCTCCATAATATATGGGTGGAAAGCTAACTCAAAGGGCTACAACTTTCATGTTTTGAATTTTTTCAAATTCCAAACGAAACAGGGTGAAAAGTTGCGGTTTCACCGCGACCGCGGTAGAACCGCGGCAGAAGGCATTTGCGGATGAATGAAGAAGCTGAGAGGGTGTTTGGCCGC
>MU726122.1:64936-113624 GCA_026770625.1 Nicotiana glauca
AGCTGTAGCTAAACCTTAGTTCTCTGTGGGATTCGACTCCGGACTTGTAAACCGGATTATATTTGCAGCGACCGCATTGTCCTTTTTATAAGGCATAGTTGGGCGTGATCACCTATTACCCCCTTAACTTATTTTAAATGTAATTATTTGCTGTAATTATTTGCACCCTTAATGCTGACAACCAAACTCTTGGTAAGTGGTGAGCTACACGCGCCCCCAAATGTATTTTTAGTACTTTAATTTTTTATTCTTTCTTCTTTTTCTTATCCTTTTTTCTTATTTCTTATTATTCTTTTTTTTTGTTATTTCATTCTCTTTCTTTTTATTTTGGTCACCGGCGACATAAAATGGTGGTCGTCAGAATTTCACAAATACCATTTTTTCGGCAATTTTTTTTTTCGATGATAGATTTTTATCCCGATCTAAGTGTGTTTTGTTATATATATATTTTCTTGAAAGTGTTAATTTATGTATGGGAGGAAGAGCAAAAGAAATAAAAAACGAATATAAGCTGAGAAAACTTTTTTCAGTTAAAATTTCAATACATAATTTTTTTTCCAGCATAGGAAGGTTTTCCGATGATGAATTTTTTTTCCCAAATCTGAGTGTATTTTGCTTTGCTTACGAATAGATCTTTTTGAGAGTTAATTTGTGTGTGAAAAAAAAAATGGAAGAAAAACAAGTAGACAAAGTCGCCGGTGAATGAATATCCACCAGAATTAGAGAAGAATCGAAAAAAAAGTAAAAGTAAAAGAAAAAGACAAAGAAAAAGGAAAAGGAAAAGGAGAAGGAAAAGAAAAAAAAGTAAGAAAAAATGGTAAAAAAGAATAAAAAATAATCTGAAAATTATTTTTTCTTGCTTTTCACTCTCCTTTGGGAGAGTGAAATACACACACTCTGCTACGTCAGCGTTAAGGGTGCAAATAATTACGTTTAAAATAAGTTTAGGGGGTAATAGAATTCCCGCAAAGAAAAAGTGTGTAGTTGGGAATCCGGGTATAAGTTAGGGGGTACTTATGTATTTTTTCCTTTTAAAATTATTATTAGTAATGTTAATGATTCTATATAGCTGTTATAGAGGGATAATTTTACAAATAGCGTTCTTCTATAATTATGAATGTAGTTGTTACAAGTAAAAGGCTGTTACAGAAAGATAAAATATAACTTAAAAAATTGGTTCTGAAGGAAACCTGACTTTTATAACGTGACTATTATATAAAATTGGTGGTATAGAAAAGTCTAACCATATATAATACCTGAAATTCTTGGCTACTAGCACCAACACATAGAATTTAGTCAATTCCACATATTACACAAACATTACTTAGTTTTTTTTTTTTTTTTTTAAATGGATAATTAGGAAAGTAGAGAAGAGACCATATAGAATCGGTCCACTAATAACTGAATTAGGTTGTCTGAGTTAGACTCCCACCAACTAAAATTGACCTTTTCAGATTTGGAAACTGCATTTTAATAACAGATACAATCATACTATTATAGAACCAAGTCCTGTAAAAATAAATCATTTTGAATGTTGACAAGTGTGTTCTCTTCTTATAGCTACTTGATTAGCATTAGAATGTATGTGTCAACGCGTATTTATTTTCATGGTCAATAAAGGGTTTGTGCACTCACCCTTATAACCTTTCAATAAAAGGTTTATAATTCGAATTTTTATAAATTGATAATATAAAACATTATACTATCAAATTACCTAAAAGATAATTATTAATAATTTCTTATAATGAGTAAGATTAATACACTACAAAATAAAACAAAGAACATTACATGTTACGTTGATTGTGTTTTATACTGCCAGCATATATAAATAAATTATAACTAAATCTTTATACTGTTAGAGATGTACCTTAAATCCATTGATTTATAATACTCCCTCAAGGGTGGATCTACGTTAATCTTGCCGGGTGCTGAAGCACCCATTAACCCCGAGGTAGACTCGGTATAATTATACAGAAAATGCAGGAAAAACGAATATAACTAATTAACAAGCAACCATTGACCAAAAAGGTCTCTGGGTGCTTTGGTTATGAGATGAGTTTAGAGTTCAAAGTATGAATCAACTACGTATCGATTTCTGCTTGAAGCAATTTTTTTAATATAGCCAGAAATTTAAAAAAAAACATGTTGGCTGCTCTCCCTTTCCAACCAGTTCTTTTACCTTTTTTATTCTTTTCCTTGTTGACTTTTTGAGGACCTTTCCTTTTGTTTTATTTTTCCTATTCCTAATAAAAGTAAAGTCTTAAAAGTTAAAAGTAGCTTGTTAAAAAGCCAAAAAATCATTCTTCTCGGCTTCTCCTTAGAAAGAAAACACAGCGCACTTATTCTCCCTAGTAATTTCAAAATCAAAACATAAATAAAAGGTAACAAAATTTGGTATTTTAGATTTTTTACTCAAGCTAGAGGAAACAGGAATTTGAGTTTTCTCATACTTATTGTATATGCTTTGTAAAAATTAAAATATATTCAATGGATTTTTTGTATTACTTTGCTGAAAACAGTCAGTGACTATAATATTTTTGTGATAAAAAATTATTTTTGGTACTTGTCATAAAGTAAATTTACTTGTTTATGTTATTTACATGACACCGAAACTAAAATTTTGGGACAAATGCAGATTATATTAGCAACACTGGTCACTGAGTTATGCAATTGATGAATTGGTGCTCATACACTCATTGCTAGCTTCGAAAATTTGTAAGTTTTCTTAGCTTTCTAAAGACGAAAATTTTATGTTGTATATTGTTTTAATTTTTCAGTGGACAGAAGAATAGACTTAAATATGTTGTTATTGTCTTGTTGTTTGTGTTGTTTATAGAGAGACATAGTCACATGGGTTTCACAATATGAATTAACTAGATTGTATGAATTAATTTTTCGGTAAGATTGATTATTGCTAAAGTGTTGGTTAAGTCAGATTTGCATCAAACTTGGCCACTTGTTTATTTGCTTATCAAGTTGACTCTCATTCTTCCTGTTGCTACTGCTTCTGTAGAACGAGCTTTCTCATCCATGAACTACATAAAAAATGAGCTTCGTAACAGCATTGGTGATGAATTTTTAAATGGCTGTTTAGTTTGCTATGTAGAGCGTAAGATATTTGCAACCGTAAGCAATGATGCTATTATTGATCATTTTCAACATATGAAAAGTCGTCGAGCACAGTTATGACTTATGACTAGATATCCTTTTTTCTATAATGTAACATTATTAGTAGTTGATTGTCGCTAGTGAATAGAAGTCTTTTTTTGCTAATGATAATATTAACTGTAGTTTTTCTAATAAAGTTTTTACTATCGTAGTTAAATAGTTGTGAATTTATACTATGTGATGGGTAACAACTTTTCAGTTAAGTGAGTGAGCACCCACGACCTTATAATCCTGGATCCGCCATTGTACTTCCTCCATCCCAATTAATGGAACACTCTTTTTTTTATTAGCCCAACGATACTTTTTTATATTTAGTAATATTTAATTTAATTTTCTTTTTTTTTATGCTTAATGAGATTATTTCTAACCACGCAAATTTCTATGGTTTGTTTTAGACCATAAGTGTAATTCTTTTTTCTTGTTTCTTAAACTTTACGCTTCAAACACCTAGTCTAAATTGGACGGATGGATTAGTATATCCTTTGAAATGGTATGATAAAAGGAAAAAAAAAAAAAAAGAATATCAAATCACTTGTTTATATATTTGGTCTGTATTACACAAACTTTATTTATTTTTAACAAGAAAGAGTAATACTGGATAAGCAAAGTAGAAGAGACCATATTGCATGAATCACAGCACTAATGTAAGGTGGCTGTAAGCTGTAACTATATAAAGAGTATAGACTGCCACCAACACATTACTAAATTAATTTGTATCAACATATAAATTTTTTGAATATGATTACCGGCTAACTACCTAACTTCTAGTTGAATAAATCCATTAATCAAGTTGGTTTGTATTTAGCCACTCTTCACGATTCCAACACTCTCAGATGGCTTCAAATACGGTATCACCATGACGAATGCAAATAGTAAGATTTTTTAGTTTTATTATTACAATTAACGACATGTAATTCAAGGAAAAGAAAAGGAATATACAAGAAAAAACAAAAAATATCAATGATTCCACGTCGGAAAGGATTATATATGGATATTGAAGAAAAATTAACCTTCTCTTTGTCTCCTACTTCATAAATCCATGATTTGATTCGTAATGATTGTTTTAAATCGGACAAATCAATGATTATGTTGAGGGGCTTATCTAGTTGGTGTAAAATAGCCTTTATCTAAACTAGGTTTTGCCGAGTGATGACGTTAGTCAAATGCAAGCATAAGTGCCAAAGACATGATATATTATTATTTTTAAAATAATGGCACTTTGTATGCGGTGAAAATCGGGGTTACCCGATTTCATTCTTTGGTCGAGATAGGAATGTCACGTCAAAGAGGTAGGACGTCGATTTTGGGTCGAGGTCGACCTCGATTGCGGACAGAAAGAGACAAACTTCGAGTGAGACTGGCATGACTCTATAATGGAAAAGGCGAAATATCCGTGATTGTTCAAGAATCGTGGCGTGAATCTCGGAACGGATCGATATGTAATGGTTAATTAGATGTTAATATGATTTTCTACTATAGTTAGAAGTGTACCTTGTTTAGGACTCCTCTATTATATAAAGAGGGATACCATTCATTTGTAAGGGGCATCACTGATAAGAATATATACATTCATTATTTTCCTGCTATTTCACTTACAGTTCATCAGAGTTACTTTATTTTTTACTACTCCTGCCATCTCACCTCGAGGCTATCCCAAGTCGAGGTTGAGACCTAGCTAACATACTGGTTTGATTAACTTTATTCTCTAATTTATTCATTTATTTTCTTGCTTATCAATTGATATTAGATGAAATCACATGTCCTTAAAACTACAATACAAGTTTAATTATTATCCGAATTTGAGGGTAAACAGTTTGGCGCCCACCGTGGGGCTGAGAATAATAGTGATTGTTCGGTGTTGATTCTAATAACACACATCATTTTATGCTTGTTCTTGTCAAGTATCTTTGCTCTCATGATGAAATATGTCAAACTCACAATACGTACCCGCGTGGTGAAGATGCTCTCGGGTTTCACGAGAAAAACGACAATGTAGCCATAGGCTAATCTCGGGGGAGCACCGGTTGCCAATCCGGTCGATGTTAGTTTGCACGTTGCTTTAAATGTGGACCTAGGCGCGGATACCGAATGGAGTGTGTGCAGAGAAGGCCAATCTGGTGGCTAAGGTACACAGGGCAGAGGAGACAGAGAAGTTAGTATCCAGGTGATAATTGAGATGCTACAGGCTCAACGGGCTGCTATTGCTCAGTTGCATAATCAACATAGGACTCCAAGTGGGGTCGAGCCAAAAATCACTCGCCATACCGAGCCAGTGCCAGAAAGGTTGAACGGTAATGAATGGGGGACTGATCCTGCAATAATGAAAATGCTCAAGGAGCACTCCAAAAGAATTGAGTCAAGATAGAAGAAGATCGAAGCTAAGTGGAAACATACAACTCCCGAGTTCAGATACCGGGGGCACCCCCGATCCTAAAGGGTTTGGATTCGAAAAAGTTCGTGCATAATCCTTTTCCTCAAAGTGCGGCTCCGAAGCCCATTCCTAAGAAGTTTCGTATGTCGGATATAAAGTACAATGGGATCACCAATCCTAATGAACACATCACTTCGTACATGTGTGGAATAAAGGGAAATGACTTAGAAGATGATGAGATTGAATCCGTTTTGTTGAAAACATTTCGGGGAAACTTTATCAAAAGGGGCAATGATATGGTACCACAATTTGCCGCCCAACTCCATCGATTCTTTTGCCATGCTCGCTGATTCATTTGTAAAGGCACACGCCGGAGCAATAAATGTCGCGACCAGGAAATTGGACTTCTTCAAAGTAAGACAGAAGGATAATGAAATGTTAAGGGAGTTTGTATCTCGATTTCAGATGGAACATATGGACCTACCCCCGATTACTGATGATTAGGCTGTCTAAGCCTTCACTCAAGCTTTGAACGAGCGAAGTTCGGTAGCGTCACGCCAACTAAAGTAGAATCTGATAGAATATCCAGTGGTTACCTAGGCCGATGTGCAAAATTAGTACAAATCAAAGATCAGGGTCGAGGATGATCAGTTGGGATCTCCATCCAGTTCCGTTTACCCAAATAGGTCCGAAGCCAGGATTCAAAGGTACATCGACATAGAGCCCCGGTTGAACAGAGATCGATACAAACCATATAGCGCAGATCGAATGACAATGGACTGGGATGTAATACCTTTCGAAATGATTGAAGGAATGATCGAGGTAAAATTCTCGACGGCTCGTGAGTAAGAATGGTTTCGATAAACACATCGAGCCTAAGGAAGCACCACGGTTATCGGAGTACAACTTCAGCATCGATGCTTCAGGTATTATGTCTGCCATTGGACGGATCAAGGATACTAGATGGCCCAGACCCCTGCAAACCTATCCAGCTCAAAGGAATCCGAATCAAATGTGCAAGTACCATATAACCCATGGTCACAGAACCGAGGACTGTAGACTATTAAGGGCAGAGGTAGCCCGTTTATTCAATAAGGACCACCTTCGAGAATTCCTAAGTGATCGAGCCAAGAATCATTTCAAGGAAAAGGACACCAATAGGAAAAATGAATAGGAGGAGCTGTAACATGTAATTCATATGATCGTCGGAGGGTCGATATTCCACAAGGGACCGTGTGTAAACGTACTAAGGTATCAATTACTAGGGAGAAACAGACCGAGACTATATGCCAGAAGGCACCATATCATTCAAAGATGAGGAGGCAGAAGGAATTTCTCAGCCTCACAACGATACTCTAGTAATCTTATTAAATAAAGTTCAAGTTAAGCGTGTTTTGGTGGACCTAGGTAGATAGGCAAATATTGTGAGCACGTGATTTTTGCCCTATATGAGAATTACTCTAAAAATTTCAAAATAAAATAATTTTTGTATTGTTTGAAATTTTTGTGGATTTTGTGTTATTTTTGTGAATTTTGTATTATTTTTCTTTTATTGTTTGTGTTTGCGTGTGCATGTCTATTTGTTTAAATTGATGAAAATACAAAAAACAAATATGTTGCATTTGCATTTTAGGATTTAATTTTACGATTAGGAGTAATCAAGTGTGTTTTACAAAAATTAAAGATCACAAAAATAATGTTAATTTGCATTTTTAGCCTTTAATGTTTAAATTGTTTGATTTTATTTTTAATTAGTGTTTAATTTTGTGTGATAATTATTAGTAGGGATTAATTAGCATTTTTAGTTAATTTTAGATTTTATGATTTAATGTAGGATTTTTGGTTTTAATTTAGGAAGTAAAAAGGAAATAAATAGAAAAGAACAAAAATAGAAGAAAATCGGACTGGGCCTATAGACCACAGCCCAATCACCACAGGTCCAAACACAAACCAAATCCGATCCATCCGTAGCTACCCAAAACGACGTCGTCTTGGACAGTTAAATCTGGATCGTTGATCTCGCTTGATCAAACGGTCCAGTTCAGCCCCACCATCGAAGAAACGACGCCGTTTCAAGTCAACCAATCTCAGCCGTTCAATCCACATCAATCCAACGGCCCTCATCCCATCTCCCAACCCGCTTCACCAACCCGACCCATTCCCCAAACACATCCGCCCCCATCATCTCTTAAACGACACCGTTCCCCTCAAGATGATTGATCCAGGCCGTCGATCTCACTTGATCGAACGGTTTGAATTTAATCTTCACTTAACTATATATTCCTAAAACCTCACCCCACACCCCCCTAAGCCATACCTGTGACGACCCGACCCGTCGTCTCATGTGTTATTCCTCTGTTTTCCCCATTTCATGCTTCTTCATATTTCGTTATTGGTATGTGGTGTGTTAGAGTTGATTTGGATTGATTTTGATAAGAAATGAGACACTTAGTCTCTTTAAGGAAAGCTTAAGTTGGAAAAGTCAACTGGATGTTGACTATTGAGTTAGAGGGCTCGGATGTGATTTCTGATGATTCGGTTAGCTTCGGGGGATGATTTGTGACTTAGGAGTGCGATCGGAATTGATTTTGGAGGTCCGATGTAGAATTAGGCTTGAATTGGAGAAGTTAGAATTTTGGCAAATTCCGGTTGATAGGTGAGATTTTGATCCGAGGGTTGGAATGACATTCCGAGAGTTGCTGTAGCTTCATTGGGTGATTTTGGATATGTGTGCAAATTTTCAGGTCATTCGGACATCGTTTGGTTGGTTTTTTGATCGAAAGTGCATTTCGGAAGTTCTTGAAGAACTTAGGCTTTGATTTGGTGAAATTTGATGATGTTGATGTTAACGATAGTGTTTTGATGGTTCGAGCAAGTTTCAATAAGGTAATAGATCATGTTTGTGCTTTTGGTTGAGGTCCCTGGGGCCTCTCGGTGATTTCGGATGGTTAACGGAATGAAATTTAGAGTTGTGGAAGTCATGGTCTGCTGGTATCTAGTATTTTTGCTTCTGCGGAAATAGGACCGGATATGCGGTTCCGCAGATGCGAAGGAGAAGTCGCAGGTGCTAAAATGGGCTTGGAGGCAGGTTCCGCAGAAGCGGACACTTGGGCCGCAGAAGCGGTTGCGCTTTTGCGAAAAATATACCGCAGAAACGGTCCTGGGTGAAATGATGGAATCCGCAGAAGTGGACATTTATCCGTAGAAGCGAGAATCACATATGCGGTGGGGGACCGCAGAAGTGATCGTAGTCCTTTAGTGAGGATCCGCAAAAGCGGAGTTCGAGTCGCAAAAACGGAGAGGGGGCTTTTAAGTGTTAACCGCATAAGCGGATTTTTGGCCGCAAAAGTGGTCCCGCATAAGCGGAAGCGGGACCGCAGAAGCAAAAGTTGCTGTGGACAGAAGGGTTTTAAATGTCTCATTTCATCCGCGAGCTTATGTCATTTTTCCTCCATTGTGGAGCGATTTTGGGAGCTTTGGGCGAGAATTTTCGAGGATTTTGACTGAGAATCGAATGGAGGTAAGTTCCTTGGCCTAATTATTCAAGTTTATGGTAGAATTAACATGGAAATTGGTTGAAATTCACCAAAAGGGGTAAAGCTAGGGCTTGGGCTCTTGATATTTCAAATTGGAAATTTATAGGTCATTTGAGCTCGAATTTGGGAGTTCTTGGTATGTATGGACTCTTGGCGAGACGAGGAATCCGGTAATGTGAATTTCGTAATTTTTCGAGAAGCTGGTCCGGGGCTCGGGTTTTGCTAGTTTTGAGATTTCTGCTACATTTTGATTGTTTTCGATTGGGTTATATCCCCTAAGCCTATTGTAATGTATTCGCTCTGATTTTGGTTAGATTCGACGCGCATGGAGGCCAATTTGAGAGGCAAAGGCATCGTGAGCGAGGAATTTCACCGGTTCGAGGTGAGTAATACTTATAAATGATATCCTGAGGGTTTGAAACCCCGGAATTTGCACATCATAGTGCTGTATTGAGGTGACTTGCATGCCGTATATGTGCGTGGGGTAGAGCACCGTTGGGGATTGTGACTCAGTCCATCCCGGTTGTTGATTTTACTGCGTATTTGATTGAAACTACTTGTTATCATCATAAATTGGGTTGATTGCCATGTTTGGGCTTCATGCCGACTTGTAGAATCCTTCGGGGATTGATATTATTGTGTTAGCATATTTTTGCATATTATTTGGTCTCAATCCAATGTTTTAAATACTGTTTTGCAAATTCAGCCATACTTCTAAGTTTTGAAAACTCAAATGATATTTTAAATGATATTTCGGGCTGAGAACTACTGTTTTATAAATGCCCAAAGGGCTTATGATGATTTTTTTCTGGACTGAGCATGGATCAGGTTGCGCGCCGCAGCAGTATTATACTGATTATGGGTGGCTCGGGCTGCACGCCGCAACGGTGTTATACTGATTGTGGGTGGCTCGGGCTGCGCGCCGCAACGGTGTTACATTGATATTGAGGCCAAGTGCCTGGGTGATTATACTGATATTGATGTTAGGCTGAGAGCCTAGATTTGATCCCACGAGATGGCTTATTATTGCGCTTGGACTGTAGGAGCCCCTCCGGAGTCTGTACACACCCCTAGTGAGCGCCGTCGACGTTAAATGGATCAGACTGCACGCCGCAGTGGGTACCGGAGTGTACTGTCATATGCATTGCATTGCATTCATGCATTTGTTCATTATTTGTTGTCTGTGATATTTCTGGAGATATTTATTTACTTTTGCTGGTGCTATCTGATCATTGAGTGTTGGGGCCCGAGTGGCTGACCAGGAACGAGGATATTGCCCGAGGGGAGGATTTCTGTGCATAGTGTCTCAAATTGTTTTGAAAGTATTTTTGGCAACTGTTGAAAAGATCATTTTCAAAAGAGGTTTTAACTAAGCCCAGATGTTTTCCAAAGGATTTCATGGTTTTACTATTTTCTAAAAAGGGTTGTACTGTTCTATATTGCATGATGGAGTACCTTATGTGATTTCTTACTTTCAGCTATTATTTACTCTTATTACCACTGAGTTGGAAGTACTCACTTTACTCCCTGCGCCTCGCGTGCAGTTGCAGGTATTGTTCACCCAGTAGCGGGTTATTAACGGACCGAAGGCCTTACTATGGTAGTTGAGCAAGGTGACCGCCAGCGTTCGCGGCACCGCACTTCATCTTTGAATTTCGGTTCTTATCTTGTATATATAAATTATTGGCCCTATAGTAGTGTTCCTACTCCTTAGATGCTCGTGACTGGTGACACCCTGGTCGGGTTGGGCTGAGTGATAAATATCAGTTATTAATGCTAATAAGTCATATTATTTGTTCATTTATAGTTATAAATTGTTAAATAAGGCATTGTTGTTCTGTTGACTGGCCTTGTCTTCACGAAAGGCGCCATCACGACCGGGTTTGGGAATTTAGGTAGTGACAAGTTGGTATCAGAGCCTAGGTTACTAGGTCTCACGAGTCATGAGCAGGTTTAGTAGAGTCTCGCGGATCGGTATGGAGACGTCTGTATTTATCCTCGACAGACTGCAGAACCTTTAGGAAAACGTCACTTTATTGGAATTCTTATCGTGCGTACTTGATTCAGCTTGAGATATAACTCTTAAAATTCTTTCCACGCGATTGTATACGCACATGAGCGCTCAATATCAGATGTGCCTTGACGGCTTGTGACTCCCCGATCGAGGGGCAAGATGTGATTTCTATGAGTTGATGTTGGGCCAGTCGGGAGGACTTGAGGCCGGATCTTTGCTTATGTCTTGAGCACCAAGGTGATGATTGTACGAGCTAGTGTTATGAACTTATATGTCCAGTGTTGCCACTATTAGTGGGAATGACGGCTGGATAGCTATGTGGTGAGTATGCTGGTACTACAAGGTGTTTCTATATGACTTGGAGGTGTCGAAAAAGGTCTACTGGATGATAAGTGAACCATTAAGTGTTTGATTTCCATTGAGGTTGGATGTGTTGCCCTGAGTTATGGGTGCGTGAAGAATCTTTTCAAGTCTCCTAGTTGGGAGTGAAGTAAGTAGCATGTTGCGGTTTGAGTTCAGACTCAGAAAGACTAGTCGACTGTGTAAGGTGTATGACGGTGGAAGGTATATGGAAATGTTATGTTGAGGCGAAGCAGGTGGGCTATCTCCTGCGGAGTGTTCTAGCGTGGTATGGTCCTTGTGTGCATGTTAGAAGATTTGTGTTTCACAACTTATAAACGATTGGAGCTTATTCTCACTATGTTATTGTGGCATCAATGGAATAAAAATGTTATGAGCTATTGGAATATGTTGGTCTATGGCTTCGAGCCAAGTTGGGGAGGTTGTTGTTGATTAGATGATTGCATAGCCATGTGCTATGTTGGTTCTGTTTCGAGATATGCTGGCGGATCAGTTTTGGTTGCAAAAATTGAGCCAAGGGTGGCACGAGTGGAGCGAAAGTTTAACAAAGTTTATATGGTGCTTCGTAGATGTGAGGAAATAATAGGATGTCTTGAGCTGTTGTTGATAAAGAATGCTCAGTGTATAGAGAAGGAAGATGTTCGTTTGTATTGGAATGAGATCATATCCTATGGTGTCAGAGTGCTAATAAGGCACGAGTGGTTCTGTTCGTTAAGCCAGGTAATTTGCAGTTGGAATAGGAGTGAATGACTCTCGAGAATGGTTTTATTG
The DNA here is from genome assembly GCA_026770625.1 of Nicotiana glauca. NCBI lineage: Eukaryota > Viridiplantae > Streptophyta > Magnoliopsida > Solanales > Solanaceae > Nicotiana > Nicotiana glauca. The sequence goes on from MU726122.1 coordinate 77,157, forward strand.
TGTTCGAGATTTTGCATGAAATAATCAGGTGTCTAAGGTGGTGTATGTGGCTAGAGACTGAGTTTCATTGGAAAAGGTCAAGACTTGTGGTGTTTTTGTGTTGATTATGGGATCCTATGTATCGGTATCGGGAAGTCATGGTAACAAATTCAGATTCGCAGAAAGTTCTCCAAAGTAAAGTATTCTGGAATGTGGTATTTCTAGGAACAATTGAGAGAGTATTCAGTGGCCTATGGGTCTTAGACAGTGTGGTCTTATGTTCGAGTCTCGTGGTAAGCCTGAGTTGAGGCATTGTGGTGCTACATCAAGAGGGAATATCGAGTTGATCATGAATCAAGAGACTGAGTCGGTATGGTATAGCTTGATAGTAGACTGAGTCGGTATGGTAAGGGCATGATTAATTATTCGTATGTGTTCGAGGTAATGAGCCTTACAGGCATTTTGCAGCAATGCTCTTGAGTTTTAGCAGCTGGCTTAGCTTGGTTTGGGTAGAAGGATTCAGTCCTGGTGGTTTAGCCTGTGTAAACGGAACTGGGAAAGAGTTCTTGTTGAGCTTCACCGTGGTTCGGAGATGCATATATATATATATATATATATATATTCTCTTGAGGCATGCGAAGAATGGAATGTGTAATGATTCTTCTTCTAGATGGGATTGACGGAAGGTCGTGGCTAGATGAGATACAGTTCAGTTCTGCAAAGAAGTTCATAAAATTCTTAGGCAACGGGTAGCCTCAGGTAATCAAGGAAATGGTACTGCTAATTGGAAGTGATTTGACGAGAGTATATGTCTCGGTTGAGAAGGGTAATGTGATTAGACTGATGATACTTCGGTAGTATTGCGGCACTTTCTTGTTAGTTCGACTGGTGATATTCGGGTTGCTTGATGGCACATGGAGATTTTGAGTATGTGTCGTGGAATTTTTGGATATTGAGTTGTGGCATATGTTCGGACCGCAAAATTGGGATCAGGTATGATGATTCGTGTGCTATGTGGAATTGGAGGCAGAAGTCCTCGTATTCAGCTATTGTGATGATGGATCGTGTGTGTCGGCACCGTATTATACGGCTCCGGCATGAGATATATTAGTGGAAGGAGCAGCTTCAGGCTTCTTGGTAATGAGTTCATTGGTAAGCTGACTAGATACGTGCTTAGCTCGAGTTGGCTTGGTTGGCCCCGAATTGTATTGATGAAGGATAGGTTGATTCGATCGTTATTGAACCTGCTAGTGATCTGGGGAGATCTATGAGTTGCTTTTTCTGTGCTGTGAGGCGTTATGATTTTCGGATTGTGCTTGAGTTTTGTAGCTTATAACGCTATATGTAGATATTGTTATGCACTCAGTATTTTGTTGTAATGAGCAAATTTGGCTCGATGTTCATCTCCTTTTGTGAGATATATGTGTGGATCGGGTGGCACGCTGCCATGGGTATGTTATCTGGATCGGGTTGCATGCCACAACAATGTGATTTTGAGAATAGTTTTCCATATGTTACTCTGTATGTCTTGCTTCCTGATTTCTGAGGAAAGTCCGTATTGGGTGTTGCTCACCGAATGGCGCATCAGTTGTGTCCTTTTAGGATTGAATGGTGTATATTACTTGCTTCACTGTGGCTGTGATGGATTGCTTGGTCTCAGACATCAATCTGTGCGTGGCTATCTATTTTGAGCATGGTGACTTGAGGTGCTTCATGTGTAATAGTGTTTGGATAGGATCGCGCATTGTGGCGAGGCCACGTGAAGTTATGACCTTTCGAGGAGGATTTAGGTACTCCATTTCTATGATGTGAGACAAGGTCTCAGCTTTGTGTTGTAATGGTACTGTTGAGCCTGGGGTACAACTCTTTCATTTGAGTTATTTGTCATGATTTGAGTATGTTCAGAACGCCCATCATTGGTGCGTAGATTATGCAAGTTGTGGCTTAGGCCTGTGATGAGGTGTCATATCACCAGAGTGGTGCGTTGAATTCGAGGTGATCGTTGGAGTCATTAATGAATGCGAACATATATGATTTCAGCTAATTAGAGGGTTAATATCGAGGTCCAGCTCGGAATCTGCTGTGGTATTAGTCAAAAGGGAAGAAATGCCTTCATGAATGATTGATCTGAGAAATGGTTATGGTTTACTGTGTGTTTCATTATCGTTGGCAGTATACGAAAGTGTTGGAGTGAAACTTTAGCTAATAAGAGGTTTTCTATCGGTATTTGGTTGATGTAGGTAACCGCTGTGAATAGAAGTTATCATTCTGAGTGCTTGGATTATGAGGTATATTGTATGATTTCACCTGAGGTTGCAGGTGTGGGTTATTATAGCTGGTTCGGGTTTATTCTGGGTATGATTTCGGAAAGTGAAATGTGGTTCTACGGTTTATGGTCTAGATGGGCTGTGAAATTCCAGTTGTGTTGTATTATCGGACCTATGTAAGATAGGATGACGTGGGATCACCCCAGGTATATGCTTGGTAAGTTCATTCAGCTATTGGTTGGCTTCTAGGACAACTCTGGGTACGCTAGAGGACGAGCATTTGTTTAAGTTGGGGAGGATGTGACGAACCGACCCGTCGTCTCATGTGTTATTGCTCAGTTTCCCCCATTTCATGCTTCTTCATGTTTCGTTATCGGTATGTGGTGTGTTAGAGTTGATTTGGATTGAGTTTGATAAGAAATGAGACACTTAGTCTCTTTGAGGAAAGCTTAAATTGGAAAAGTCAACCGGATGCTGACTATTGTGTTAGAGGGCTCGGATGTGATTTTCGGTGATTCAGTTAGCTTCGGGGGATGATTTGTGACTTAGGAGTGCGATCGGAATTGATTTTGGAGGTCCGGTGTAGAATTAGGCTTGAATTGGCGAAGTTAGAATTTTGGCAAATTCCGGTTGATAGGTGAGATTTTGATCCGAGGGTCGGAATAGAATTCCGAGAGTTGCTGTAGCTTCGTTGGGTGATTTTGGATATGTGTGAAAATTTTCAGGTCATTCGGACATCATTTGGTTGGATTTTTGATCGAAAGTGCATTTCGGAAGTTTTTGAAGAACTTAGGCTTTGATTCGGTGAAATTTGATGACGTTGATGTTAACGATAGTGTTTTGATGGTTCGAGCAAGTTTGAATAAGGTAATAGATCATGTTTGTGCTTTTGGTTGAGGTCCCTGGGGCCTCGGGGTGATTTCGGATGGTTAATGGGATGAAATTTGGAGTTGTGGAAGTCCTGGTCTGCTGGTATCTGGTATTTTTGCTTTTGCGGAAATAGGACCGCAGATGCGATTCTACAGAAGCGAAGGAGAAGTCATAGGTGCGAAAATGGGCCTGGAGGCAGGTTCCGCAGAAGCGGATGCTTGGGCCGCAGAAGCGGTTGCGCTTTTGCGAAAAATATACCGCAGAAGTGGTCCTGGGTGAAATGATGGAATCCGCAGAAGCAGACGTTTATCCGTAGAAGCGAGGATCGCATATGCGGTGGGGGACCGTAGAAGCGGTCGTAGTCCTTTAGTGAGGATCCGCAGAAGCGGAGTTCGAGTCGCAAAATCGGAGAGGGGGCTTTTAAGTGTGAACCGCATAAGCAGATTTTTGGCCGCAGAAGCGGTCCTGCATAAGCGAAAGCGGGACCGCAAAAGCAAAAGTTGATATGGACAGAAGGGTTTAAATGTCATATTTCATCCATGAGCTTATGTCATTTTTCCTCCATTGTGGAGTGATTTTGTGAGCTTTGGGCGAGAATTTTCGAGGGTTTTGACTGAGAATCGAATGGAGGTAAGTTCCTTGGCCTAATTATTCAAGTTTATTGTAGAATTAACATGGAAATTGGTTGAAATTCACCAAAAGGGGTAAAGCTAGGGCTTGAGTTTTTGATATTTCAAATTGGAAATTTATAGATCATTTGAGCTCGAATTTGGGAGTTCTTGGAATGTATGGACTCGTGGCGAGACGAGGAATCCGGTGATGTGAATTTCGTAATTTTTCGAGAAGCTGGACCGGGGCTTGGGTTTTGCTAGTTTCGAGATTTCTGCTACATTTCGATTGTTTTCGATTGGGTTATATCCCCTTAGCCTATTTTAATGTATTCGCTCTGATTTTGGTTAGATTCAACGCGTGTGGAGGCCAATTTGAGGGGCAAAGGCGTCGCGAGCGAGGAATTTCACCGATTCGGGGTGAGTAATACTTGTAAATGATATCCTGAGGGTTTGAAACCCCGGAATTTGCACATTATAGTGTTGTATTGAGGTGACTTGCATGCCGGATATGAGCGTGGGGGTAGAGCACCGTTGGGGATTGTGACTCGGTCTGTCCCGATTGTTGATTTTACTGCGTATTTGACTGAAACTACTTTTTATCATCATAAATTAGGTTGATTGCCATGTTTGAGCTTCGTGCCAACTTGTAGAATCCTTCGGGGATTGATATTATTGTGTTAGCATATTTTTACATATCATTTGGTCTCCGTCCAAGGTTTTAAATAGTGTTTTGCAAACTCACCCATACTTTTAAGTTTTGAAAACTCAAATGATATTTTAAATGATATTTCGGGCTGAGAACTACTGTTTTATAAATGCCCAAGGGGCTTATGATGATTTTTTTCTGGACTGAGAATAGATCGGGCTGCGCGCCGCAGGAGTATTATACTGATTATGGGTGGCTCGGGCTGCGCGCCGCAGCGGTGTTATACTGATTATGGGTGGCTCGAGCTACGCGCCGCAGTGGTGTTACATTGATATTGAGGCCAAGTGCCTGGGTGATTATACTGATATTGATGTGAGGCTGAGAGCCTAGATTTGATGCCACGAGATGGCTTGTTATTGCGCTTGGGCTATAGGAGCCCCTCCAGAGTCTGTACACACCCCCAGTGAGCGCCGTCAACGTTAAATGGATCGAACTGCACGCCGCAGTGGGTACCGGAGTGTACTGTCATATGCATTGCATTGCATTCATGCATTTGTTCATTATTTGTTGTCTGTGATATTTCTGGATATATCTATTTGCTTTTGCTAGTGCTATCTGATCATTGAGTGTTGGGGCCCGAGTGGCTGACCAGGAACGAGGATATTGACCGAGGGGCGGATTTCTGTGCATAGTGTCACAAATTGTTTTGGAAGTATTTTTGGCAACTTTTGAAAAGATCATTTTCAAAAGAGGTTTTAACTGAGCCCAGATGTTTTCCAAAGGATTTCATGGTTTTACTGTTTTCTAAAAAGGGTTGTACTGTTCTATATAGCATGATGGAGTACCTTACGTGATTTCTTGATTTCAGCTATTATTTACTCTTATTACCACTGAGTTGGAAGTACTCACTTTACTCCCTGCACCTCGCGTGCAGTTGCAGGTATTGTTCACCCGGTAGCGGGTTATTAGCGGACCGAAGACCTTACTATGGTGGTTGAGCAAGGTGACCGCCAGCGTTCGCGGCACCGCATTTCATCTTTGAATTCCGGTTCTTATCTTGTATATATAAATTATTGGCCCTATAGTAGTGTTCCTACTCCTTAGATGCTCGTGACTTGTGACACCCCGGTCGGGTTGGGCTGAGTGATAAATATCACTTATTAATGCTAATAAGTCGTATTATTTGTTCATTTATAGTTGTCAATTGTTAAATAAGGCATTGTTGTTCTGTTGGCTGGCCTTGTCTTCACGAGAGGCGCCATCACAATCGGGTTTGGGAATTTGGGTAGTGACAAAACCCCCCCAGCCTTCGTCTCTAACGATCAGAGACCCAAAACAATCTCCGCCTTCCCCCACCGTGCTTCGCCCACCGGAAATCGCCTCACGGCGGTTCCGGTGGTCCAACCCCTCCCAAATTTACACCGTCCATTCACCTCAACCTCCCCATCTCCATGCCACCCTCATCTTCCTTCGAATCCTAGGACAACCCTTCGAATATCCAAAAAACCATCAGTCCCTCCGCCTATCCGGTGGCATCACCTCCGATGGCCACCAAACTTACACCCTAGGTCCCCCTCACCATTCTCTTGACAAATATCCAAACCACTCCCTTCGAATCTGAGCCAAACACGTCGAATATCGATTTATAGTCAAGAACCCTAGCGCCGCCCTAAAAATCCTTGGTGGCAGTGCCAACCCTAAACAGTCCCAAATAAACACCATAGGATCCCTTTCCATCCCACTTCTATAATCTCCAAGAATTTTCCTCGAAAACTCCTCGAATCTTAAATTCCCCAATCCAGGTCCTAAGATGGTAGACCTAAGTTCAAGATTGATGGCGATTATGCCAATTTTAGAGCCGATTTTGTCACTTAATAATGTTATTCACTTGTTCTGACAAAGAACAAGTAATTAACATTATTTGGTGTCGAAATCGGAATGTCAACTCAAGTCCGAGTCAAAATTTGGTGAGTTTCTTTTTCTTTCATTTCATTTCTCTTTTATCTTTCCTTTCCATTCCTGTATATTCGTTTTGTGTTCATATACATGTCTTCTGCTTCATCTCTTTTCTTTTGTTTAGTTGAATCAATATTCGAATAAGAATTTTAGATTAATTGAGTGTTATCATTTTTTGCTATCTGTGTAACTAGAAATATACAGGGTCTATTTTTTTTAGTTGGGTTGGTCCGGGTCAATAGGAATGCTCAGTTTTTGATTATGTTTGTTTGATTGTAATCTTTTAGTTAGTTGAATTAGGTCGTCTTGGTTTGATATCTTAATAATTTGGTTGGACTGGAATTAGTCATTAGGACTCTTTCAATTAGCGCCAAATGGACCTCAGATTCTGCTTGAACCTTTGAGGTTCAGGAGATTATCCATTAGGTCAAATTGACCCATATTTTTGGTCTATTCTCCGAATTAGTTTAAGGGAATAATCCACCAAGGTGTATGGGATTTCAGGTATACTTCAGGGATTAACTGGAATTTGAACCACTAGCAATTAAATTAAAGGCTGCTAATGAATAAGTGGAAACATTCCTTAGTGGAAATGACACTTATTGCTGATTTTAAGGGCTAAAATGGGCATTATTGAATAATTAAAAGGCACTAGGATAATGGGTTAATTAAGAAATGAAAAGTAGGATTGAAAGTGGAGGATGCACTAATTGAATGCCTATTAAAAGGCTGGAAAACAAAATCAGAAAGAGGATTGATACTGAAAATAGACGAGAATTCTAAAAAATATTGAAAGATACAAAGTGAGTTGGGGGACTGATTTTGAAGAGCTGAAAACCCAACTATTCCATTGAAGCTTTCTCTGGTTGCTTCAGTGGTTTCATTTTCCTGATTCAAGTACACTAGACTGATCTTGAGTGACTTTGAGTCCAGCTGAATTGGTTTCTGATTGAACTTTAGCTTGTTGAAAGTTTCAAAGTGGTTCCGGATGTTCCTTTGAGTTCATTTGGTTTGTTTTAGTACTACTGTGGGTCAATCATTTGGGATTTGTTTGGTTTTTGTGTCATGGAATCACTCCTGGGTTGAACTTACTGTTTTGGTTGTTGTAAACTGTTATTGTTGTGTTATTGCTGAGGCTGCTGCTATCTGCTACTGCTGATTTACTCCTTTTCTTCTTCTTTGAACTTCAAATCCAGGTACACCAGCTGTAACCTTGGCAATTGTAAGCTAAAATTATGCAGTATGAGTATATGGAGATTTTGAAACGTGCATTATGATTGAGTCTTCTGCCTGATTCATATAGTTCAACACTTAAATCATTGTTGTATATATACTTCTGTTTGGTTTTGTATAATTAGACTCTATGACTGTTAATTTCAGATTCATGCTTTGAATTAAAGGTCAAATTTAGTTTTAGTAGTTCTAAAACAGGATTAAGTGGCTGCTGAATTTCAATGTGTCCTTCAATAAATAGCAATTGAGTCATGTCAAGTTAAATAGCTTATTGAAATGTGTTAAGTAAATCATGTTGGTTCTTTCACATTAATGGTTAACGGTAGTTTTTAAACATTGGTTTGTTTTCCAGTAATTGTAAAAACCAGTTCAAGTAGTACGTGTTTCCTATAACCTAATTTCGTAATCCAGTTAGTTTAAAACACTAAAATCGCTTGAGTATTAGTTTAATGGTTGTAATTTAAATAATGAGCTATGTTGATCTAGGCCTTTAACAAGTTTGTGCTCCTAGTTCGTTTTTTAATATTTTGATTATTGTTTGTTTTTGTTATGAACTATTTAAACACTTTTCATAGTAATTTTGCAATAAGTGCAACCAATTGGCTTCAAAGGACAGGGCTGTCGAGCCCAGTCCTATAAGATATTTGGCTTCAGTTGGAAAATTTCTTTGTCTACCCAGCCTAGGGAATCGATCCCATGACCTGAAGTCTGACCGTTGGCTGGTTCATTGGGCCAGCGATGTGGGCTTAACTCAAATAGATCAATTCAAGGTTTAGGCAATAACATAAGTATGGGGTTTGAGTTAGGTAGCGGGTTCAAATTAAAAGGTTCTTCCTTTTGTTTTGGCCCGGACTTGAACTTGAAGCTCGAACTTTAATATTATTTAATTAGGACCTTTTCTTTTCTTTTAGAGACAAAACAAAAAATAAAAAATCATAGTTGCTCTTAGGTTTGCCCTTTTAAAATAAAATGTGACGAGCCTCGGCCAATAAAATACAAAATTGCGGGGCCCTCAGGAAAAGTAAAAATACTTAGAAATTCGGGACGGGCCGTTTAGCGGATTTCACAGCCTTCCTAAAAGATAACAACGTGTTAGCCACTTTAGGCGCGATTTTAATAATTTTACCATCTTAAACTCGGGTGTGCATTTAATGCGACACAATTCCAAATCCCAAAAACATCGAATCAAATGTGTTCAGGATTGCGGGTGCATTTCATGTGACGCGATCTGAAAACATATTTTAAACGACGTTCAATTTTCTTTAATAATTTGAATAAAAGCGGTTAAAAGTTAAAATTGGCACATAAGTTACAACATGTTTTAAAATCAGATAAATAAGCCGGATACAACAGTTGAGCGACCGTGCTAGGGAATGCCTAACACCTTCTCCCGGGTTAACAGAATTCCTTACTTGGATTTCTGGTTCGCGGACTGTTAACAGAGTCATTCTTTTCCTCGATTCGGGATTTCAACCGGTGACTTGGGACACCATAAATCTCCCAAGTGGCGACTCTGAATCTCTTAATAAACGAATCTCATTTCGATTGTCCTTTAATTGGAAAAACTCCCTTTACTACACCCCTTTGCGGGGTGCGGTAGCGTACAAAAGGAGGTGCGACAAATATCATTTGATCAAGGGTTGTGGAACAGCTCGGCTTGCAAGATCAGATCATGCCCGTAGCTCAGGTCTTGAATAGCTTCAATATGGCCAGTGAAATAACTAAAGGAGAGATTATCCTACCGGTGAACGTGGTTGGAACTCTCTAAGATACAAAGTTTCACATAATCGAGGGCGACATGAGATACAATGCCCTGCTCGAGAGGCCTTGGATCCACAATATAAGGGCAGTTCCTTCGACTCTCCACAAAATGATGAAATTCTAAATATTGGACAGGGTCAAAATGGTGTACGGGGAGCAGCATGCTGCAAGGGAAATGTTCGTAGTCGATGAGGTAATACCAATTTCGGCTTTATCAACATCGAAAAGATCGGGTATCAAGAGCAAACAAGAAGCCAAATAGTAATCATCGTCACCAGCCTCGATTGAATCGAACAAGCAGGAAATAGAATAAGAGGAAGATTTTTTGACTCCTCAAACTTTTGTTATTCCTGAAGATTCCAACGCCACCAAATCAACGGTCAAAAAGTTGGAACAAGATATATTGATCGAGCACCTGCCCAAGCGAAAGGAATACCTGGGAATAGGATTAACCCCCGAAACTCAGGAAAAAGCTTATTCATTTTCTTATTGATAACATAGATTATTTTTCTTGGTCCCACTAAGACATAACAAGGATCCTGCCGGAAATAACAACACATTGACTAAGCCTGGACCCAAAGTTCAAATCGGTGAACCAAAAGAGAAAGCCCCAGTCTGAGGTAAATCACGCATTAATAAAGCACAAATTAACTAAACTTCTCAAAATAGGATCGATTCGGGAAGTAAAGTATCCTGAGTGGTTAACTAATGTAGTCGTAGTTCCTACAAAAGGGAACAAACTTAGGATGTGTGTAAATTATAAGGATTTGAACAAGGAATGTCCCAAATATTCTTTTCCACTGCCTAACATCAATCGCATGATCGACACCATGGTCGGTCACGAGATCCTTAGTTTTCTCGATGCCTATTCTGGGTACAATCAAATTCAAATGAACTCGGAAGACCAAAAAAAGACTTTGTTTATCACTAAGTATGGTATAATGTATTCACTTCGGCTAAAAAATGCAGGATATACCTACCAACGCCTAGTAAATAAAATGTTTGAAGAACAGATAGGTAAGTCAATGGAAGTATATATTGATGACATGCTAGTTAAGTACCTGCGCACAGAGGACCATTTGACACATTTCCAAGAAACATTCAATATACTAAGAAAATACAACATGAAGCTCAATCCCGAGAAATGCACTTTCGGGGTCGGTTCAGGAAAGTTCCTTGGCTTCATGGTATCAAATCGGGGAATCGAGATCAACCCCGATAAAATCAAGGCTATCAAAGACATTACCATCGTGGACAACGTTAAAGTCATTCAATGGCGGACGACGAGGATAGATGCCTTAGGACGATCCATATCAATATTATCAGATCAGAGTCATAGATTCTTCTCTTTACTAAAAAAGAAGAACGATTTCGCCTGGACCCCGGAATGCCAACATGCATTAGAAGAATTAAAATGATACCTCTTGAGTCCACCATTGCTTCATACTTCAAAGGTAGATGAAAAACTCTACTTGTACTTGGCAGTAACGTAGATCGCGGTAGGTGGTGTTCTGGTTCGAAAAGAGCAAGGTACGCAATTTCCTGTTTATTATGTAAGTTGAACTCTAGGAGAAGCAGAAACTAGATATCCACACTTAGAGAAATTTTGACTTGCATTGATAAGCGCCTCTAGGAAGCTAAAACCATATTTTAATGTCACCCCATATGTGTATTAACCACTTACCCACTTCATAATGTTTTGTGTAGGCCCGAACTATTGGTTCGGTTGGCCAAATGGGCCGTCAAACTCAGTGTGTATGATATAGAATATCAACCTCGAACGGCCATCAAATCTCAAATTTAGCAGACTTCATGGCCGATTTCACGCCAACCATTGTACCCGAGGTCGAGAGAGAACTCTTGTTAAAATCGAGTGCATCATCAGAGGTATGGACCTTTTTCATGGATGGCGATTCGAATGTGAAGGGGTTCAGGCTAGGCATCATTTTAAAACTTCCCACCAGCAGCACTATCAGACAATCCATCAAAACTTCTAAGCTGACTAACAATGAGGCCGAGTACGAGCCATGATTGTAGGTCCCGAACTAGCTAAAAGCTTGGGGGCAGATGTTATTGAAGCCAAGTGCGACTCTTTGCTGGTAGTAAACCAAGTAAACAAAACCTTTGAGGTTCGAGATTATAGAATACAAAGGTATTTGGACAAGCTACAAATGACTTTTCACTGTCTTAAAGAATGGACCTTGCAGCACGTACCTCGCGAGCAGAACAGTGAAGCTGATGCTCTTTCAAATTTGGGGTCATTGGTCGAGGAGGACGAAATCATCTTGGGGACTATCGTTCAACTCTTGAGATCAGTGTTCGAAGAAGGTAATGTTGAGATAAACTCCACAAGCTTAACTTGGTATTAGAGGAATAAATATGTCGAGTATTTGAAAAACAGAAAGCTCTCATTGGACCCTAAAGAATCGTGGGCCCTACGAACTAAAGCTACTCGATTCACATTGGCTGAAGATGGAACATTATATATAAGGACGTTTGATGGACCATTAGCAGTATGTTTGGGACCAGGGGACACCGATTATGTTCTAGTAGAAGTCCATGAAGGCACTTGCGGGAACCATTCCAGTGCCGAATCGCTGGTTCACAAAGTCATCAGAGCAGGATACTATTGGGACAGTACGAAAAAAGACACTAAGGAGTTCGTTAAAAAATGTGACAAATACCAAAGACATGTGCCGATGATCCACCAACCTGGAGAACAACTTCATTCAGTCCTATCCTCGTGGCCATTCATGAAGTGAGGGATGGACATCGTTGGTCCTCTTCCATCGGCCCCTGGTAAAGCTATGTTCATTTTATTTATGATTGATGATTTCCCTATATGGGTTGAAGCACAGGCTTTTGAGAAAGTCAAAGAGAGAAAAGTTATAGAATTCATCTGGGACCATATCGTATGCCGATTCGGGATACCCGCCGAGATAGTGTGCGACAATGGAAACAACAATTTATCGGAAGCAAAGTAACAAAGTTCCTCGAGGATCACAAAATAAAAAGGATTTTGTCTACGCCATATCATCCTAGTGGGACCGGGCAAGCCGAATCGACGAACAAGACCATCATTCAAAAGTTAAAGAAAAGATTGAACGATGCTAAGGGGAAACAGAGATAATTTTTGCCCAAAGTCCTTTGGGCATATCGAACAACAAAAAAATCAAATACGGGGGCAATGTCGTTTTCCTTAGTATACGACGTCGAGACTCTGATCTCGGTCGAGGTCAGGGAATCTAGTGACAGGTTTCGATATACAATGAAAGAATCAAATCACGAGGCTATGAACACAAGCCTCAAACTATTAGATGAAAAAAGGGAAGTCGCCCTTGTTAAAATGGCAGCATCGAAAGATAATACAACCGAAGATCCAATCTTTGCCACTTTCAAGTTGGGGACTTAGTTTTGAGCAAAATGATTCTCAATACTAAAGATCCAAACGAAGGAAACTCGGCTCAAATTGGGAAGGTCCATATCAAGTCCTCGGGGTCATCGAAAAGGGATCTTACATACTCGGCACAATGCAAGGCGAACAATTGCCAAACAATTGGAATGTATCACTCCTCAAATGATATTATTGCTAAGGTATGAATTCCTCCCTTTTCATTTGTATTCAATACTAAGTTGCTGCAGGTGTTCGATCAAAGACATCGAGAAGCTCTTTAACATGAAGACCTTAGGTTTTAAACCGCGCGTTGAACTCTGTTCCCTTAGATCAGTTTTTATCCCAAATGGGATTTTCCGGCAAGGTGTTCAACGAGGCAACAATAATATGTGCTACCTGGGGAAAATTCAACAGTATCCAAGGCTTCTTTACAATCAACCTCGAATACTGGGGGACATTCCCCTCGGATGTTATGTTTTTAAAAAAGATGCTTCATATCTATAGGGTCTCGATAGGAAAATGTTGTAAAGGGTTAAACGGTCAAATGAACCGTGTTCATGTAGATTGCCTGAGCTCCAATGACAAAACATGTACGCATGAATGATATATCGAAAGAAGCATTTTTTTCCTTATTTCCATGCCTTAGTGAAATTCCTACTTTACAATTTCGTACTTACGGAAATTTAAACTCATCTCTTTCACTTCTTAAATTCTTTTTACAAGATTTCATCCTAGAATCTAGGGTTTTCATGGTGGAATTGGGAATTTTGGGTAAAACCTATGAATATTGAAATTTGGGAATTTAGACCTTAAATTGAGCTCGGATTCCAAAACCAATTATATATTCGGGCTCAGGGGTGAATGGGTAATCGGGTTTTGGTTCGAGTTTTGGATTTGGACCAAGCAGGTCGGGGGCGATTTTTGACTTTCGGGGAGAACATTTGAAAACCCATTTTCATGCATTAGAATTTATTTATTTAGCATTTATTAATAGTATTAATTAAATTGTGGCTAGATACAAGGGAGTTGGTGGTGGAAACAAGAGGTAAAGCGGTAGTTGAGGCTTGATTGGTGTTCGTGGCATCGAGGTAAGTGTTTGGTCTAACTTTAGCTTGAGGGATTAGGATTCATGTCTTATTTGCTATGTGTTAATTGTTGAGTACGACGTATAAGCATGGTGACGAGTATCTATATGTTGGTTTCAAGCATGCTCGTGAGTCTTATGCTATTATTAATATGACTCCATTTTGTATTGTTCATGTCTTATGTGATATTTCTATTGTTGAACAAGGCATGTGGAAGTAATTTTGGTAATTGAACATGGAAGAGCGTTGGCTCAAGTTGTGAAATAAATTATGGAATTAATGTTGGCAATTGAACATTATAGAGTATTGGCTCAAGTTGTGAATTGAGCTGTGAAGTAAATGTGATAAAGAGAAGAGAATTATGATATTGTCTCCCTTGCCGGGATGTTGTTGCTTTTAACGTTATCTCCCTTGCCGGGATATTGTTGCTTTTGATATTGTTTTTCCTTTGTCGGGATACGATTGTTGTACTATTGTTCCCTTGCCGGGATTTTGTTATCATTTTATTTATTTCCTTTCCCTTATTGCTAGTGATTGTTGTTTGGGTGAGGAACAATGTTAAAGAACGAAGGGTGATGTCGTGCATTGTATTGATGAGAGAGTGTTAAAGCACGAAGGGTGATGCTGTGCACGATATTTGTGAGAGAGTGTTAATGCACGAAGGGTGATGTCATGCCGCACGATGTACCATTACGTGCCTTTATAAGATTGAGTGTGCACGAAGGATCATTCCGTGCCGTGATTATGTGAGGTAAAAATACGAAGGGTGATACCGTGCCGATTATATTGATATTTGGTGACAACGAGAGTAAAAGCACGAAGGGTGATGTGGTGCACTTGTCTTGATTTCCTGATTATTGTTGATAATTGAGTTATGGTGTTCCTTACGGTTATTTACATGTTGTTCTATTGTTACTTGATTTCCCCGCAACATGTCTCCTCCCTTCTTACTTTTAAATTGTAAGTTTCTACCTTTATTTTTCTACTGTATATGATTTAACTACACAGGTTTATTTGGTAGTCTGGTCCTAGCCTCGTCTCTACTTCGCTGAGGCTAGGCTAGGCACTTACCAACACATGGGGTCGGTTGTGCTGATACTACACTCTGCACTCTTTTGTGCAGATCCTGATACTACAGCTTTTAGACCGTAGTGAGGTTGCTGCTTCCAGTTCATCAGGCGACCCGAGGTAGTCTTGCAGGCATCTGTAGGCCCTGGCGTCTCCTTCTATCCTTTTATTCTGTTTCTTTCATGTATTTCAGAGACATCATTGTATTTATTTTTCAAACCCTTTTTTGTAGTATTCCTAGATAATTTGTGAAATTGTGACAACAGTTCTGGGTAGTTCATCTTGTGGAATGGTACTGGTATCATTATTAAAATATTACATTTCGGTCTTCCGTTCATTAAATTCCATTGTTTATACGATGTTGGTTCTTAATTGTTAAAGGATTAAAATGGAAAAAAGTAAATAACTAGAATAACTGCCTTGCATAGCTTTTACTAGTAGACGCCATCATGACTCCCGAGGGTGGAAAATCTAGGTTGTGTAGAGCTCTAGGTTACTTAGGTTTCACAATTCACAGACAAGCTTAGTAGAGTCTGAAGGATCGGTACGAAGACGTCTGTATCTATCCCCCAAAGGCTACAAAGTTAGGAAAAACTTCACATCTAATCTTTCCTGTCATACGTTTTGATTTCTCAATGCTAATTGAACTTTTACTCTGTTCTTTCACAGATGGTGAGAACATGCACTTCCTCAACCACTGATCAGCAGCCCGAGATCCCAGCAGTAGCTCCCACGAAGGGTAGAGGGTGAGGCCGAGGCCGTGCTAGAGGACGAGGTAGGGGTAGAGCTCATCCTAGAGCAGCAGCACCAGTAATGAAGCCTCATGTTGAGTTTGATGATGAGGTTCCTGCCCAAATGGTTCCGGTGGGACCAACTCAGGTCGTAGAGGGGTTCATTGCCACCCTAGTGCTCCAGGATGCTTTGATCCGTCTAGTGGGCTTTATGGAGAGTGTCACTCGGGCATGCTTACTTTCTATAGCACCATCTATCTCTCAGGCTAGGGGAGGAGCACAATCTCCCGCTACCCGCACTCCAAAGCAGATGGCTCCCCAGTTCTAGTAGCTCAGCCAGTTGAAGCAGTTCAGCTAGGTGTGGTAGCTCAGTTCGGTGATGGAGCAACTATGTATAGCGATGCTTTATGGCGATTGGATTGGTTTACCAAGCTATTCACTACCATTTACAACGGAGCATCTTCTGAGGATCCCAAGGATTATTTTAACAGCTGTCATGAGGTTCTTCAAAACATGGGGATAATGGAGACCAATGGGGTTGACTTTGCTGCTTTTCAACTGTGTGGACCAGCCAAGGCTTGGTGGAGAGATTATTGTTTGGCTAGACCATCTGGGTCACTAGCTTTGACTTGGGATTAGTTTTCTCAGCTATTTTTTGAGAAGTTTCTTCCTATCACTCAGAGGGAGAGTTATCAGAGGTAGTTTGAGTGTCTCCAGCAAGGTTCTGTTATTGTTACTCAGTACGAGACCAGGTTTATTGATTTGGCCCGTCATGATCTTCTTATACTTTCCACTGTGAGAGAGAGAGAGAGAGAGAGAGAGAGAGAGTGAGGAGGTTCATTGAGGGACTCATTAATCCTATTCGACTTCAGATGGAGAAGGAGATGGGGAGCGAGATTTCCTTTCAGGATGCAGACAATGTGGCAAGGAGGGTTGAAATGGTTTTATCGCAGGGGGTTGGTCAGGGGTCTGACAAGAGGCCTCGTTATTCAGGCAGATTCAGTAGTGCCTCGTCTGGAGGCAGGGATTCTTTTGGTACAGGCCATCCTCCTAGGACTTTTTAGTCAGCATTTCAGGTTTCTCACGGTGCTTCGGGTGGCCGTGGTTCTCATATGCAGTATTCTGATCAGCAGTCCTATAATGCACTACCAGCTCCTATCAGTGCACCACCGCTCCAGAGTTTTCGAGGTAGTCATTCGGGTCGTCAGGGTCAGCAGTCTCATAACCGAGGGCTTGTTATACTTGTGGCTATACATGTCATATTGCTAGATTTTGCCCTCTAGCATCAAGCAGCTCTCATCATCAGGGTTTTCGTGCCATAGTTCAGGCACATAGTGTCCCACAACTCGCTCAGTCAGCTAGAGGTGGAGGCCAGCCAGCAGCAGGCCATCCCAGAGATGTAGTTCAGAGTGATGGGGCCCAGTCCCGATGTTATGCTCTTCCAGCCTGGCCTGAGGCTGAGGCTTCCGATGTAGTTATTCCAGGTGCTGTTCTGGTTTGTAGTAGAGATGCTTCAGTTCTATTTGATCCTGGATCTACATACTCCTATGTGTAATCTTATTTTGTACTGTAACTGGTCATGCCTAGTAATTCCTTGAGTGCTCCTATATATGTGTCTATATCAGTGGGTGATTCTATTGTGGTAGATCGTGTCCACCATTCTTGTATAGTTGTGATTGGAGGTCTTGAGACTCAAGTAGATTTGTTACTTTTGGATATGGATGATTTTGATGTCATATTGGGGATGGACTGGTTATCACCGTACCACGCTATCTTGGACTGTCATGCCAAGACTGTGACCTTAGCCTTGCTGGGTTTGCCTCGTTTAGAGTGGAGAGGGACTCCTAGTCATTCTACCCGTTATGTTATCTCATATATCAAGGCTCGGCGTATGGTCGAGAAGGGGTGTTTGGCCTATTTAGCATATGTTCGTGATTCTAGTGCTGAGGTTCCTTCTATGGATTCTGTGCCTATTGCTCGTGAGTTTCCTAAGGTTTTCTCTTCAGACCTGTCGAGTATGTCACCCGACATGGATATTGACTTATGCATTGATTTGGCTCCAGGTACTTTATCGTATGGCCCCGCCTGAGTTGAAAGAATTGAAGGAGCAGTTGCAAGACTTACTTGATAAGGGCTTTATTAGGCCTAATGTCTCGCCTTGTGGTGCGCCAGTGTTGTTTGTTTAGAAGAAGGATGGATTGATGATGATGTGTATAGATTATCGATAATTGAACAAGGTCACAATAAAGAACAAGTGCCCATTGCCGAGGATTGATGGTTTATTTGACCGGCTTTAGGGTGCCCAAGTGTTTTCTAAGATCGACTTAAGATTGGGCTACCATCATATGAGGATTAGGGCATCCGATGTACCTAAGACAGCTTTCCGCACTCGGTACAGGCATTATGATTTCTTAGTGATGTCATTCGGATTGACAAATGCCCTAGCAGCTTTCATGGATTTGATGAACCGAGTGTTCAGGCCTTATTTGGATTCTTTCGTGATTGTCTTCATTGACAAAATTTTGATCTATTCCCATAGACAGGAGGAGCACGAGCAGCATCTTCGAGACTTTCTTCAGACTCTGAAAGAAAGTCAGTTGTATGCTAAGTATTCGAAGTGTGAGCTTTGGTCGAATTCAGTTACATTCTTGGGTCACATTGTATCAGCAAATGGTATTCAGGTGGATCCGAAGAAGATAGAGGCAGTCAATAATTGGCCTCGACCCGCATCATCTACAAAGATTCGGAGTTTTTTGGGTTTGGCAGGCTATTACCATCGGTTTGTGGAGATGTTTTCATATATTGCAGCCCCGATGACCAGGTTGACCCAGAAGGGTGCCTCGTTCAAGTGGTCGGACGAATGTGAGGCGAGCTTTCAGAAGCTCAAGACAGCTTTGACTACGATGCCAGTGTTGTTTTTGCCCATAGGTTCAAGGCTATATACAGTTTATTGTGATGCATCTCGCATTGGGCTTGGTACAATGTTGATGCAGGGTGGAAAGGTCATTGCTTATGGTTCATGGCAATTGAAGATTCATGAGAAGAACTATCCAGTCCATGATTTGGAGTTAGCATCCATTGTTCACGCGTTGAAGATTTGGAGGCATTATCTATATGGCGTGTCATGTGAGGTGTTCACGAATCACAAGAGTCTACAGTATTTGTTCAAGCAGAAGGAACTAAATTTGAGGCAGAGGAGGTGGTTGGAGGTATTTAAAGACTATGATATCACCATTTTATATCATTCGAGGAAGGCCAATGTGGTGGCTGATGCTTTGAGTAGAAAGTCAGCCAGTATGGGCAGTCATGCGTATATTCCGGTCCGTGAGAGACCGATTTCTTTGGATATTCAGGCTTTGGCCAATCAGTTCATGAGGTTGGATGTCTCTTAGCCCAGCCATATGTTAGCTTGCACAATCTCTCATTCTTCATTATTTGAGCGTGTCCAAGATCGGCAGTATGATGATCCTCATTTGTGTGTTCTTAGGGACACAGTGCAGCACGGAGTTGCCAAGCAGGTTATAGTTGGAGATGATGGAGTTTTGAGGCTGCAAGGTCGAGTTTATGTGCCTAATATGGATGGACTTCGAGAGTTTATTTTAGAGAAGGCCTATAGTTCCCGGTACTCTATTTATCCGGGCGCTGCCAAGATGTATCAGGATTTGCGGCAGCATTATTGGTAGAGAAGGATGAATAAGGATATTGTTGCGTATGTGGCTTGATGTTTGAATTGTCAGTAGGTAAAGTATGAGCCTCAGTGACCTGGGGGGTTTGTTCCAAAAGATTGAGATTCCTGAGTGGAAGTGGGAACGTATCACTATGGACTTTGTTATTGGAATCCCACGGACTTTGAGGAAGTTTGACATAGTATGGGTTATTGTTGATAGGCTGACCAAATAAGCGCATTTCATTCCCGTGGCAGTCTCCTATTCTTCTAAGAGGTTAGCTGAGATCTATATCTGGGAGATTGTTCGTCTTCATGGTGTGCCCGTGTCTATTATTTCTGATTGAGGTACGCAATTTACCTCACAATTCTAGAGGGCAGTTCAACGTGAGTTGGACATACAGATCGAGTTGAGCACACCATTTCATCCTCAAACAGACAGGCAGTCCGAGTGTACTATTCATATTTTGAAGGATATGCTACGAGCTTGTGCTATTGACTTTAGAGGCTCATGGGATTAGTTTTTGCCTTTAGCGGAGTTTGCCTACAACAATAGTTACCATTCAAGCATTCAGATAGCTCCTTATGAGGCGTTATATGGTAGGCAGTGTCGGTCACCGGTTGGATGGTTTGAGCCGGGAGAGGCTTGGTTGTTAGGTACGGATCTAGTACAGGATGCCTTGGACAAGGTCAGGATCATTCAGGATAGGCTTCATACAGCTCAGTCCAGGCAAAAGAGTTATGTCGACCGTAAGGTTCGTGATGTGGCATTCATGGTCAATCAGCGAGTGTTGCTTCGGGTGTCGCCTATGAAGGGCGCGATAAGATTTGGAAAGAAGGGCAAGCTTGGCCCTAGGTTCATTGGTCCGTTTGAGATTCTTGATCGAGTGGGAGAGGTGGCTTACAGATTTGCGTTGCCGCCGAGTTTATTAGCCGTACACCCAGTGTTTCATATGTCCATACTTCAGACGTATCAAGGCGATCCATCCCACGTGTTAGATTTGAGCACTGTCTAGTTGGACAAGGACTTATCCTATGAGGAAGAGCCGGTAGATATTCTAGACTGGCAGGTTCGCTAGTTGAGAACGAAGAATTTCCCTTCTGTTCATGTTCAGTGGAGAGGTCAGCCTGCTGTGGCATCGACTTGGGAGTCCGATTCCAATATGCGAAGCTGATATCCCCATCTTTTCTCCGACTCAGGTACTTCCTTCTTATGCCCGTTCGAGGACGAACGGTTATTTTAGAGGTAGAGAATGTGATGACCCAAAAGGTCATCACTTGTTTCAGAAATAATTTTTGTGATCCGAGGCCTTAAAACCTCGTTTTTATCTCACCTCGATTTACGTGTGGATTTCGGTGTATATTCGAAAAGCCATTATGTAAAATCTGTGAAAAATAATAAATTTTGCTTTTAAAATAAATTTAGGTTGACTTCGGTCAACATCTTAGGTAAACGGACCCAGACCCGTGATTTGACGGTCCCGGGGGGTCCGTAGGAAAATATAGGACTTGGGAGTACGCCCAAAATCGAATTACGAGGTCCCAAGCCCGAGAAATAAATTTTTTGAAGAAAATTATTTAACTGAATTTCTTAGAGTTTTTTTGGAAATAAAAGATGGTAAAATTGATTGTATCAGGCCCGTATTTTGGATCCGAAGCCTGGTATAAATTTAAAATAATAATTTAGTGAATCTGTGAAGTTTGGTAAGAATCGGAGTCCGTTTAATATAAATCGGACCTTATTTGAGAAAAATTGGAAATTTTGATGTTCTTAAGTGATTTCATGAATTTGTGGCTTAATTCATAGTGGTTGATATTTTGATAATTTGATCGCACGAGCAAGTTCGTATGATATTTTTGGTCTTGCGTGCATGCTTGGTTTGGAGTCTCGAGGGATCGAGTGAGTGTTTGATAGGCCACAGATTGGATTTAGACTTAGAAAAAAAATAATTGTTGCAGGTTCAGAGAAGTTGCAGGTCTCCGAACCCGGCTTTGCGTCTGCAGTAATTTCTCGTGACCGCGATGGGGCTTCCGTGACCGCGGTGATCAAGGCCAAGCCTTCATGGCCATGCTCGATATCTTTGCAGTCCATGGTAGATTTCTGCGGCCGCAAACCTTTTTATGCGGTCCGCAATGAGGGTCTGAGGTGAGTATATAAATGGGACTTTTCTGTTATTTTTTCATTTTCAGAAACCTAAAACATAAGGGGCGATTTTCCAAACACTCTTTCTTCCCCAAAAAAACACAAGTAATAAATTTTAAACTCATTTCTTTCTCTTCTTAACTTCTTTTTACAAGATTTCATCCTGGAATCTAGGGTTTTCATGGTGGAATTGAGAATTTTGGGTAAAACCTAAGAATATTAAAATTTGGGGATTTAGACCTCAAATTGAGGTCGAATTCCAAAACTAATTATATATCCGGGCTCGGGGGTCAATGTGTAATCGAGTTTTGGTCTCAATTTCGAATTTGGGTCAAGCTGGCCCGGGGTCGATTTTTGACTTTTGGGGAAAATATTTGAAAACCCATTTTCATGCATTAGAATTTATTTATTTAGCACTTATTAATAGTATTAATTAAATTGTGGCTAGATACAAGGGAGTTGGTGATGGAAATATGAGGTAAAGAGGTAGTTGAGGCTTGCATTGTATTCGTGGCATCGAGGTAAGTGTTTGGTCTAACTTTAGCTTGAGGGATTAGGAGTCATGTCTTATTTTCTATGTGTTAATTGTTGAGTATGACGTATAGGCATGGTGACAAGTGTCTATACGTTGGTGTCAAGCATGCCCATGAGTCTTATGCTATAATTAATATGACTCTATTTTGTATTGTTCATGCCTTATGTGATACTTCTATTGTTGAACAAGACTTGTGAAAGTAATTTTAGTAATTGAACATGGAAGAGCGTTGACTCAAGTTGTGAAATGATTTGTGGAATTGATGTTGGCAATTGAACATTATAGAGCATTGACTCAAGTTGTAAATTGAGTTGTGAAGTAAATGCGAGAAAGAGAAGAGAATTATGATATTGTTTCCCTTACCCAGATGTTATTGCTTTTAAGGTTATCTTCCTTGCGGGGATGTTATTGCTTTTGATATTGTTTTTCCCTTGCTGGGATACGATTGTTGTATCATTGTTCCCTTGCCGTAATTTTATTGTGATTTATTGATTTCCTTTACCTTATTACTAGTGATTGTTGTTTGGGTGAGGAAGAGTGTTAAAGCATGAAGGGTAATGCCGTGCATTGTATTTGTGTGACAGTGTTAAAGCAAGAAGGGTGATGTTGTGCATGATATTTGTGAGAGAGTGTTAATGCACGAAGGCTAATGGCGTGTCGTACGATGTACCATTACGTGCCTTTATCTGAGTGATTATGCACGAAGGATCATTCCGTGCCATTATTATGTGAGGTAAAAGCACGCAGGGTGATGTCGTGCCGATTATATTGATATTTAGTGAGGACGAGAGTAAAAGCACGAAGGGTGATACCGTGCAGTTGTCTTGATTTCCTGATTATTGTTGATAATGGAGTTATGGTGTTCCTTACGGTTATTTACATGTTGTTTTGTTGTTACTTTATTTCCCTGCAACATGTCTCCCCCTTCTTGCTTTTAAATTGTAAGTTTTTGCCTTTATTTTTTCGTTGTATATGATTAACTGCACATGTTTATTTGGTAGTCTGGTCCTAGCCTCGTCACTAATTTGCCGAAGTTAGGCTAGGCACTTACCAGCATATGGGTTTGGTTGTGCTGATACTATACTCTGCATTCTTTTGTGCAGATCCCGATACTGCAACTTTCGAACCGCACTGAGGTTTCTGCTTCCAGTTCATCATGCGACTCGAGGTAGTCCTACGGGCATTCACAGGCCTTGGCGTCTCCTTCTATCCTTTCATTCTATTTCTCTCATGTATTTCAGAAACAATATTGTATTTATCTATCGAACCCTTATTTTTAGTATTCCTAGACAGTTTGTGAAATTGTGACACCAGTTCTGGGTAGTTTATGTTATGGATTGGTATTGGTATCATTATTTAAATATTACATTTCAGTCTTTCGATCATTAAATTCTGCAGTTTATATGAGGTTGGTTCTTAATTGTTAAAGGAATAAAATGGGAAAAAAGTAAATAACTGGAATAACTGGCTTGCCTAGATTTCACTAGTAGGCGCTACCACAACTCCCGAGGGTAGGAAATCTGGATCGTTATAAATAATTACTAGCTTGTGTTTTCTGTTGTTTTTATCCCCTTTTTCCTACTAATAAATGATTGATGCTTATTATGCTGGAGGCTCTATGTTTGCCTTCTCAAACATGCTAAAATCAACGTTCACTCCTATCTTCACGGCCTTTCCCTCTAAGGCCGTACACCGAAGGAAATGTTGAGATTATTAGTATATTTTCATGCATTTCATTCATTTATACATTTGCATTGACCTACCAGATGACGTTCAAAATTTACAAAGTTATTCAGACTTACAGATGGATTTCTTCATTCCATATTTCATATATGTCTTTTATGCACTGAATTTCATGCATTACATACTCAGTACATTATTCGTATTGACGCCCTATTTCTTGGGGCCTGTGTTTTATGCCCGCAGGTGCAGGTGTGCAAGTAGACAGTCCCCCTTCATAGGATCCTTGATCAGTAGGAGTTGGTGTGCTCCATTTGATTAAGAGCTGCTTTGGATTTTGGTACGATAGGTTCGTTTACATATATGAGTATGACGGAACCCAGTCCTGTCCTTGTACAGTTGTATTTTCTATTAGAGTTCTGTAGACAGTATGTCTAGTTGGATAGTATGTGGCCTTACTGGCTTCCAATTTTGAGGTATATAGTTGTCTATAGCAGCCTTGTCGGCTCGCCCTACGTATGCTGTACATATATATACATATGCCTTTTGGGCAGGTCTCCTTCCTGCATGTTATTCTTGTAATTCATCGAATGTTAATTAGGTTTATATCATAGATGCATTCTTAAGGATGTTCGACATGTAGGATTCGGGCACCCGTCGCAGCCTATCGGTTTGGGTCGTGACAATATCACTCAGAATATTTAATTGCGATAATAATAGCTCAAGGTAAGGGTGGAAATATATACATGGAACACAGATATCACATCATAATACATGCCCCTCATCCCCACTTACACGGAAACATCCTTCATGCCATGTCCTCACAATACTAAAACCATAACAATACAAATGAAATGGCACAACATCACCCTTCGTGCTTTTACTCTTACATGATATGACACAACACCACCCTTCGTGCCTTACACTCTTTCCTCTCATGATGATGTATATGAAATGGCACGGCATCACCCTTCGTGCTTTACACTCTTCCTCACAAGATAATATATATGAAATGGCACGGTATCATCCTTCGTGCTTTACACTCTTCCTTACCAAGAATATGCTATCAGTAAAATGACAAGGCAGGACGTATAAATAACATCAATGAGAGTGTTCAAACAAATATTCCAACAAATTCTCAATCACAGAATTTCTAAGCCAACAATGATTCAATAAGCCCTCAAGGGCCGTATAATTCAAGTACTTCCAAAAATCTCACAATTTATCAGCAACACAAGTATAGAATCCAGCATCTCAAAATATCGACCGTAGCAATGTAGTAATGATTACGCACAGAGATGACGAAACTAAACACGTCAATTTATTCTTAGAATTCTATCAAATTGGATCAATTTATATTAGGCTAGGTCCTGATTTCGAACATTTTATACTACGTTCTTAATATCAGTAAATCAAATGAGGCATGAAGCAAGGAAGTTATGTAATTCTACAAGACACAATTATAGCACAATCAACCCCCGAGCATGATTAACCCCGGCATATATGTATAAGCTCATCACTTCATATATGTATCACCCCTGCATGTAGAAAACAATGACAAATACGAGAAAAACTTTCCTCAACAAAGTTAGAAAAAATACTTACCTCAATTCGGCTAATTCAACACTCACTCGAGCCTTTTCCTCTACAAATTCACTTCCACTCAGCTCAATCTATCCAGAGACGACTTGAATACATCACACAATGCAAGAGGAAACAATTTCAATTAATAAAGCTTTCATTTTTATTCAATTTCTAAATAGTTAACAAAAGTAAACCCCGAGCCCGTCCGCTTAAAACAAGGGTCCAAAGGAAGGACTTGACTATCCATAACCTCACGAGTCCAAATATGTATTTTGTTTTCAAATCCGAGTCCTATTCAACTCTCAAATTTTTATTTTTCAAAACTTTGACAAAATTTCCAAATTTCTCCATAGATTTCCCATGAACTTGATGTTAAATCATGTATAAAATCATGAAATGTAGTTGAAAATTGATTAAAGATACTGACCCAATATTTTGGTATGAAAATCCCTTCACAAATCTAGGGTTCAAAAATGTGAAAATGAAGCAAAAATTTGAAATTCTCAACACTTAACAAGTTGCAGATGTCACGATTGCGACAGGGGTACGCATATGCGAACCCCGCAAATGCGAAAAACTCATCGCAATTGCGAACCTGGAGAATTCCCTGATAAGGTCGCATTTGCGACCTAAAGTTCGCAAATGCGAAGATCAACTTTCGCAAATGCGGCCGCCTCATCGCAAATGCGAAAATTGCCCACCCGCCCAAGCTTCACAAATGCGAGGTTTCTTCGCAAATGTGATGACCGTATTTGCGACCAGAACATCGCAAATGTGAAGAAACCAGAACCAGCAATCAATAATTAAGAAAAATTATTCCGAAACCAATCCGAAACTCACCCGAGCCCTCGGGGCTCTAAACAAAATATGCACATAAGTCTAAAAATACAGCACGAACTCGCCCGCGCGCTCAAATCATCAAAATAACTTCTAAAATCACGAATCGGGCACCAAAATTCATGAAAATCAAACTATACTTCAAGAACTTTTAGAATCGCAACCGAGCATCCGAACCATATCAAATCAACTCCGATTGACTCTAAAATTTTGCACGCAAGCCAAATTTTCCATTACAGACCTATTCCAACTTCCGAAATCGAAATTCGACCCCGATATCAAAGTCCACTCTCGGTCAAACTTTCCAAAATCTAACTTTCCCCAATTCAAGACTAATTTGACTACGGACCTCCAATTTACAATCCGGACGTGCTCCTAAGTCCAAAATCACCCAACAAAGCTAATGGAACCGACGAAACTCCATTCCTAGGTCAAATGCTAATAAGTCAAATTAGTCAATTCTTCCAACTTAGAACTTAAATCTCGAATTTCATTCTTCCAAATCGATTCCGGATAACTTAAAAACCAATACTGACGATTTGCGCAATTCATAATACATCATGTGGAGATATTCGATCCCTCAAAATACCGTGCGAAGTGAAAATACTCAAAACGACCTATTGAGTTGTTACATTACTATTTTGTAGGCAAATAAATCAGAGAAAATTTCGTCCACACATTTAAATGATTATGAGAGTTAGGTACAGCTGACAGATTTACATGACCCATTTATTTCACGCTATACATAACATGTACGTGATATACATGTGGTTTTTCATCATAAATTTTACCTTGACTGCAAAATATCTTCTTTTCAGCTACTGCTATTCTTCCTTTACTTCAACTTACCAACAACTTTGTCCAACAAAAAAGTTCCATTTAATACTTAACAAATGAATGCAGAACATGTATACTACAATTATTTAGTTAAAGTTGAGTGATATATCTTTTAACTTTAATTTTATAATTAAATTTTTTAGTCTAGTGTTAATGATTGAATGGTAGAAGAAAAAAAAGGGAAACAGAATTCGATTATAAGCATTGCTACGTTTAACCCTTTATCTCTTCCTACTTTCAAGTATTTTTACTTCATTAATTACATGACCTGTTATAAAATATTTTTGCCTATAAAATGTTTTCAATGATTCAATAAGCCCTCAAGGGCGTATAATTCAAGTACTTCCAAAAATCTCACAATTTATCAGCAACACAAGTATAGAATCCAGCATCTCAAAATATCGACCGTAGCAATATAGTAATTCTCAAATATCGACAGAGATGACGAAACTAAACACGTCAATGTATTCTCAGAATTCTATCAAATTGGATCAATTTATATTAGGCTAGGTCCTGATTTCTAACATTTTATACTACGTTCTTAATATTGGTAAATCAAGTGAGGCATGAAGAAAGGAAGTTAAGTAATTCTACAAGACACAATTATAGCACAATCTACCTCCGAGCATGATTCCCCGGCATATACGCATACGCTCGTCACCTCATATATGTATCAACCCTGCATGTAGAAAACAATAACAAATAGGAGGAAAAATTTCCTCAACAAAGTTAGAAAAAATACTTACCTCAATTCGGCAAACTCAACACTCATTCGAGCCTTTTCCTCTACAAATTCACCTTCGCTCAGCTCAATCTAGCTAGAGACGACTTGAATACATCACACAATGCAAGATGAAACAATTTCAATTAATAAATCTCTCAATTTTATTCAATTTCTAAAAAGTTAACAAAAGTAAATCCCGAGCCCGTCCGGTCAAAACCTGGGTCCAATGGAAGGACTTGACTACTCAGAGCCTCAAGAGTCCAAATATGTGTTTTGTTTTCAAATCCAAGTCCTATTCAACTCTCAAATTTTTATTTTTCAAAACTTTGACAAAATTCTCAAATTTCTCCATAGATTTCGATGAACTTGATGTTAAATCTTGTATAAAATCATGAAATGTAGTTGAAAATTGATTAAAGATACTGACCCAATATTTTGGTATGAAAATCCCTTCACAAATCTAGGGTTCAAAAATGTGAAAATGAAGCAAAAATTCAAAATTCTCA
The DNA here is from genome assembly GCA_026770625.1 of Nicotiana glauca. Lineage (NCBI taxonomy): Eukaryota > Viridiplantae > Streptophyta > Magnoliopsida > Solanales > Solanaceae > Nicotiana > Nicotiana glauca. Next base: position 105,268 of record MU726122.1, read on the forward strand.
ATACTTAACAGGTTGTAGATGCCGCGATTGCGACAGGGGTACGCATATGCGAACCCCGCAAATGCGAAAAACTCATCGCAATTGCGAACCTGGAGAATTCCCTGATAAGGTCGCATTTGCGACATAAAGTTTGCAAATGCGAAGATCAGCTTTCGCAAATGCGGCAGCCTCATCGCAAATGCGAAAATTGCCCACCCGCCCAAGCTTCATAAATGCGAGGTTTCTTCGCAAATGTGATTGTGAGCACGTGATTTTTGCCTCATATGAATCACTCCCATAAAACTCAAAATAAAATAATTTTTCCTTTTATGTGCAACTTTGTGAGTTTTAGTGATATTTTCAGCTATTGTTTGCATCTGCGTGTGCATGTTTATTTGATAAATTAATAAAAAAAACAAAAATATGTTTACAATTTAATTAGATATTTTGAATTAATTAATAACTAGTTGTTTCATAAAAATGGAAAAAATCACCAAAAAAAATAATGTTTGTGCATTTTTAGTAATTAATGGCGAATTTTGTGCTTTCTTTTGATTCGATATTTAATTATTTTGTGATAATTATTATTCAAGAATTTATTAGTATTTTTTAGGATAATTTGATTTTATAATTTAATTTGTGATTTTATTTTATTTTTTAGGATATTTTAAATGTGTGACAATCTGAATTGGGCCAAAATTCGAGTTAATTTCCCAGCCCAAACGCCCAAACGCCCAAACACCTCGTGTAACCCGGCCCAAACCTACCCCTATCCAGTCCATCTTCACACCTACCAAACGACGATGTTGGGACCATTTTGATCAAGACCGTCGATCTCATTTGATCGAACGGTCTCTGAGCTTCACCCTCTACCCAACCCGACCTGTCCACTCCAGCCCGATCCCCTACTTAAACCCAAACGACGTCGTTTAAGATGGCTTTTTGATCTGAGCCGGCGGTTTCATCCCCATCCAACGGCTTGTGTTCAATCCCCCCCCCCCATAAATACCCTAAAACTACCCCTAGCCCACTTAGAACCCCCTTCCTTATTCTCTAACCTTCAGAGACCAAAACGACCCCAAACCCTAGCTAGACGCCACCCCTTTCCACCGCCCAAAACCCGGTGGCACCGGCCCCAATGGCCACCAAATTCATACTACAGCTTCCCCTCAACCTCCTCACCCCAACCCCTCAAACCACTCCGTTCACCACCAAAAATACACCCCTGAACCTCCTTGATCCCCTCACCCCTAATTCACCACTGTTTGCCATCGAATCCCTCTCAAACTGTTCGAATTTCAAATCTAATGTTCAAACCCTAGAAAACCAAAACAGACTTCATATGAAGGTTTTTCGGGCAATAATCTGAAAGAGATAGAGTCGATTTGGTCTTAAAATAACGTCATTCATTTGTTCTTGACAAAGAACAAACGAGTGACGTTATTTGGAGATCAAATCAGAGGATTCGAGTTCGTAGTTCGAGTTTTGCCAGGCAAGTTTCTTTTTAGTTTTTATTTAATTTTGTCGTTTTTATTTTTCTTCTTCTCCTTCTTCTTCTTTAATTTTCTTTGAAACAATTTAGTCAAAATTGGCATTAGGTTTTATTCGGAATTGTTAACTGTTGGATAAATCGTCTTTAGTTCATGCCATGTATATATTGTTAATCAGTCTTGCAGATGATCTAGATTCTCGAACCATTTAAATGTTGTTTGTTTTTGTTTTGCTAGAAGAACACTGAACTTGTTTAATTTTAGGATTTGGGATCTTTGTGTAGATTCTGTTTGTTTGTTGAATAGCCCGAAATGATGTGAGTTACTTAATGGTTCATTTTAGGAAGTTTTAATAATGGTGGACTGATAATACACTATTAAACTAATGAATTAATAAATAAAACGATCAGTAGTGGAAATGACAACCTATTAAGTACCTTTAGAGGTGGGAAATCAGAGAACATGAGGGGAATAATGAATTAGATAGCTGGCTCACTGCCTTTTAAGGTCTAGAACTTTAAAAGAATAACATGGGTTTGATTAAAAAACTGAAAAAGGGAAATACAACTGACACCATGTCTAGTGCCTTTAAGGTTGTGAAATTAGAAGCATGGGTTAATGAAAAAAGATTAGAGGATGCACGTGCTAAGGGAATATACAGGCTAAAAAGTGAAAGGTTTGAATAAAAAAGGACTAGTTCTAGTCTTTAAATACACACATACACATTGAGAGAAGGGACAAAGATTCAGACCCTAAGAGGGAGAGAAATAGAGATCAGACATTGGGAAAGAGAGCTTAGACATAGAGATTGAGAGTTAAGAAAGCTTCAGAGTGATAAGTTAGACACATAGACTGAGAGCTGATAAAAATCAAAATAGTTTGAGATTTGATCACTGTTCCATCGTTTTGGGGTTTGAAGTTGGTGGATTTTGGTTTTTGAGTTTGTGCTATTCAGTTGCTGGATTTTGAAGTTGTTCCTCTAGTTTATTTGCATCATTTTCTGGTTGGAGAAACTGGCTGTTTACTATTGATTCTGTTGCTATTGGTTGCTGATACCTCACATCTTTTCCTTTTCATTCCCAGGTACTATATATTGAGCTCTATTAAACATGTGAGGTCAGATTTGATACATGAAATGAAAGATTGAGATTCAGAACATAATTTCAACTAGTGCTGCATTTCTTTTATTTGATATTATATTGCAGTCAGTTCATTTATCAGATAGTTTTTGTTTGATTCAAGAATTATTCATCATTTGTTGTAATAAAAGCTCATTTGATCTAGGAAAGGTATGCTTGTGTTTGAACTCTGTTGAAATTGATGGATGTTTAATTTAATAATATTCCATGTAAAATGTGGATCAACTGACTCCATGTGAATTTGTTAGGATAGGAACTATTCAAGGCAATCAGTTGTTTGTTTCCTGTATGAATTATGATGCAAATCATGATAAGAATTAGCTACGATTTCCATGTTGAAGATTGTTAGTAAACTCATACTGAAACGTTTATGATAGGCTAATAAATGCATTTAGTATAAGGTGAATTCAGCTTCTTCGTGTTTACTAAATTAGTTCCATGCTAAGGTAAATTCATGTTGATTTGGTAATTAGAGGCATCACTAGTTCATTTCCAATTCTAGACCACGAATAAAGTTCTATAAGAATGCAATTGATACTGTTGTTTTGGAAGGTAAAATTTCAGAAATAGGCACGTTAGGTAACGACATATATATCGGATTTGAATATAAGTGTGAAATTGGAAATAAAAATCAATATGCATTTGGTTTGAATGGGTTTGAATTGTCCAAGCACTTACAAATCGTTAAGTCCAATTTTTGATTTGAAATTAGTGTTGTGAGGTCTAATTTAAAATCAATGTGTGATTCGGGCTTATATTTTTGGGCCAAAGCTTGCCAGTTGAGGCCCAGTGCTGCGCAGCCTTGTATAGGGCTGAATGGATTTCATTCTTTTGGGCCAATTTTGAAGCCCAATGTGTTGAAAAACTTATTCAAGCCATTGCTCTAAATTTATAACGCAAGTTTTGGCCTTCCAAGTTAAGTAGAAAATTTGAATTTAGAGGTTTTCCTCTTGTTTAAATTTGGACTTGATCTTAAGGTCAGAATTCCTTGAATGCTTTATAATAAGTAGTAATTAATAATCCAATCAATTAAGTTTTTTTAGAGACAATCTTTAATATATAATATTAGTTCCTCTTTAGGATACCCTTTAAAAATAAGCTGAGGTGCACCGCGCCAAACCAAATCACAAATGCGTGAGTCTCTTTTAATTATTTTCTTTAAAAATATCTAGAACTCGGGACATGCTATTTAGCAAATTTTTATGGCCTCCCGCAAAGTTAAAATGCGTAGTCTGCTTTAGGTGAGTTCTTTAATAATATTACTGTCTTAAACTCGGGTGTACATTTCATGTGACCCAAATTAAATCCCAAAACGTTGAATAAAATGTATTTAGGAGTGCGGGTGCATTTCATGTGACGCAATCCAAGGACATGTTTTAAACGACATTCAATATTCTTTAAAAATTAATTAAAAGCGGTAAATAATTAAAATTTGCACATAAGTTAAAACCGTGTTAAAATCAGATAATTAAGCCGGATATAACAGTTGAGCGACCGTGCTAGAACCACGAAATACGAGAATGCTTAACACCTTCTCCTGGGCTAACAGAATTCCTTATCCGGATTTCTGGCTCGCGGACTGTTAAACAGAGTCAAATATTTTCCTCGATTCGGGATATAAACCGTTGACTTGAGACACCATAAATCTCCCAAGTGGCGACTCTGATTTTTAATAAAAATGAATCCCGTTTCGATTGTCCTTTAATTGGAAAAACTCCCTTTATTATAACCTCTTCCGGGGGTGTAGTGGAAAAAGGAGGTGTGACTGCTCTGGCGTCTCTGCTGGGGAATGGAACCCAGAACCACTGGTTCAGGGTTCCAGAATTCGAGCTCGGAATAATTATTGTATTTAGTTTAATTATTATCTGATTTTTATTACATGTTTTGCTTAGAGGTGCTAAATGCTGCTTTTACCGCATTGATATTCTGTGAATTATATATAAACTGCTACGAAACCCATCTTCTCTCTGAGTCTTCTAAATCATGAAGAAGGGTACACTTCGTGTGACTTCTTTTCTGTCTAGAGTCCAATCCCATTTTAGAACGAGGTTCGAATAAGTTGCTAAGCCGACGGAGCTTCTGTATCCCCGGTACAGTGCCCTCTTCGGCTCAAGTTGTCCGCTCGGGTAAGCCAGGTCTAGAACAATAAACTCAGGTTTTTAAACCTAGAAAAACAAAGCCTCATGCCGGATCCCTAGTAGGAACGTTTGTTTGCATCATGTACATTTGACTTCGGAGACTCAACACAGGGGTTGGATCTATCTAGGACAGGTGTACCTGAAATATAAAGACCAATATGATGCATCTTACTTGCTACTTGTGCATCCATTTGCTTCGAATTTGCATGTTGACCGGCTTATAAGGAAAATTTAGGGAAAAGATAATGAGATGGTTGAGAAGGATAAATGCCTACTTTGAAAATCCAATGTCCAAATAGTGTTGAAACTCTACCAAATTTTTGAGTAAAATGAAAAAAAAGGAATAAAAGGAAGAATAAAAAAAAGTTTAAAAAAAAAGTGTTTTATTTGCCGATGAAATGAAAAAAAGGGTTCCATTTGGTTTCCAAAAATAGTCTGTTTATTTACCCGAGCTACACCAGTTTGATTCTCATCGGATGTAAGATACGTAGGCAACCCCATCGGGTCCAACCTCCTTTTTGCAAAAAATAGCCCAAAAATCAATAATTTTTTTAGTGTTGTCATAAATAAGTTAGGTGATGCCATTCTTGTCTAAAATAAGCCGAATGTCCCCAAAAGGACGNCTGATAATACACTATTAAACTAATGAATTAATAAATAAAACGATCAGTAGTGGAAATGACAACCTATTAAGTACCTTTAGAGGTGGGAAATCAGAGAACATGAGGGGAATAATGAATTAGATAGCTGGCTCACTGCCTTTTAAGGTCTAGAACTTTAAAAGAATAACATGGGTTTGATTAAAAAACTGAAAAAGGGAAATACAACTGACACCATGTCTAGTGCCTTTAAGGTTGTGAAATTAGAAGCATGGGTTAATGAAAAAAGATTAGAGGATGCACGTGCTAAGGGAATATACAGGCTAAAAAGTGAAAGGTTTGAATAAAAAAGGACTAGTTCTAGTCTTTAAATACACACATACACATTGAGAGAAGGGACAAAGATTCAGACCCTAAGAGGGAGAGAAATAGAGATCAGACATTGGGAAAGAGAGCTTAGACATAGAGATTGAGAGTTAAGAAAGCTTCAGAGTGATAAGTTAGACACATAGACTGAGAGCTGATAAAAATCAAAATAGTTTGAGATTTGATCACTGTTCCATCGTTTTGGGGTTTGAAGTTGGTGGATTTTGGTTTTTGAGTTTGTGCTATTCAGTTGCTGGATTTTGAAGTTGTTCCTCTAGTTTATTTGCATCATTTTCTGGTTGGAGAAACTGGCTGTTTACTATTGATTCTGTTGCTATTGGTTGCTGATACCTCACATCTTTTCCTTTTCATTCCCAGGTACTATATATTGAGCTCTATTAAACATGTGAGGTCAGATTTGATACATGAAATGAAAGATTGAGATTCAGAACATAATTTCAACTAGTGCTGCATTTCTTTTATTTGATATTATATTGCAGTCAGTTCATTTATCAGATAGTTTTTGTTTGATTCAAGAATTATTCATCATTTGTTGTAATAAAAGCTCATTTGATCTAGGAAAGGTATGCTTGTGTTTGAACTCTGTTGAAATTGATGGATGTTTAATTTAATAATATTCCATGTAAAATGTGGATCAACTGACTCCATGTGAATTTGTTAGGATAGGAACTATTCAAGGCAATCAGTTGTTTGTTTCCTGTATGAATTATGATGCAAATCATGATAAGAATTAGCTACGATTTCCATGTTGAAGATTGTTAGTAAACTCATACTGAAACGTTTATGATAGGCTAATAAATGCATTTAGTATAAGGTGAATTCAGCTTCTTCGTGTTTACTAAATTAGTTCCATGCTAAGGTAAATTCATGTTGATTTGGTAATTAGAGGCATCACTAGTTCATTTCCAATTCTAGACCACGAATAAAGTTCTATAAGAATGCAATTGATACTGTTGTTTTGGAAGGTAAAATTTCAGAAATAGGCACGTTAGGTAACGACATATATATCGGATTTGAATATAAGTGTGAAATTGGAAATAAAAATCAATATGCATTTGGTTTGAATGGGTTTGAATTGTCCAAGCACTTACAAATCGTTAAGTCCAATTTTTGATTTGAAATTAGTGTTGTGAGGTCTAATTTAAAATCAATGTGTGATTCGGGCTTATATTTTTGGGCCAAAGCTTGCCAGTTGAGGCCCAGTGCTGCGCAGCCTTGTATAGGGCTGAATGGATTTCATTCTTTTGGGCCAATTTTGAAGCCCAATGTGTTGAAAAACTTATTCAAGCCATTGCTCTAAATTTATAACGCAAGTTTTGGCCTTCCAAGTTAAGTAGAAAATTTGAATTTAGAGGTTTTCCTCTTGTTTAAATTTGGACTTGATCTTAAGGTCAGAATTCCTTGAATGCTTTATAATAAGTAGTAATTAATAATCCAATCAATTAAGTTTTTTTAGAGACAATCTTTAATATATAATATTAGTTCCTCTTTAGGATACCCTTTAAAAATAAGCTGAGGTGCACCGCGCCAAACCAAATCACAAATGCGTGAGTCTCTTTTAATTATTTTCTTTAAAAATATCTAGAACTCGGGACATGCTATTTAGCAAATTTTTATGGCCTCCCGCAAAGTTAAAATGCGTAGTCTGCTTTAGGTGAGTTCTTTAATAATATTACTGTCTTAAACTCGGGTGTACATTTCATGTGACCCAAATTAAATCCCAAAACGTTGAATAAAATGTATTTAGGAGTGCGGGTGCATTTCATGTGACGCAATCCAAGGACATGTTTTAAACGACATTCAATATTCTTTAAAAATTAATTAAAAGCGGTAAATAATTAAAATTTGCACATAAGTTAAAACCGTGTTAAAATCAGATAATTAAGCCGGATATAACAGTTGAGCGACCGTGCTAGAACCACGAAATACGAGAATGCTTAACACCTTCTCCTGGGCTAACAGAATTCCTTATCCGGATTTCTGGCTCGCGGACTGTTAAACAGAGTCAAATATTTTCCTCGATTCGGGATATAAACCGTTGACTTGAGACACCATAAATCTCCCAAGTGGCGACTCTGATTTTTAATAAAAATGAATCCCGTTTCGATTGTCCTTTAATTGGAAAAACTCCCTTTATTATAACCTCTTCCGGGGGTGTAGTGGAAAAAGGAGGTGTGACTGCTCTGGCGTCTCTGCTGGGGAATGGAACCCAGAACCACTGGTTCAGGGTTCCAGAATTCGAGCTCGGAATAATTATTGTATTTAGTTTAATTATTATCTGATTTTTATTACATGTTTTGCTTAGAGGTGCTAAATGCTGCTTTTACCGCATTGATATTCTGTGAATTATATATAAACTGCTACGAAACCCATCTTCTCTCTGAGTCTTCTAAATCATGAAGAAGGGTACACTTCGTGTGACTTCTTTTCTGTCTAGAGTCCAATCCCATTTTAGAACGAGGTTCGAATAAGTTGCTAAGCCGACGGAGCTTCTGTATCCCCGGTACAGTGCCCTCTTCGGCTCAAGTTGTCCGCTCGGGTAAGCCAGGTCTAGAACAATAAACTCAGGTTTTTAAACCTAGAAAAACAAAGCCTCATGCCGGATCCCTAGTAGGAACGTTTGTT
>MU726122.1:122594-135904 GCA_026770625.1 Nicotiana glauca
CTCGATATCCATTGGCGCCGAGACCGGTATCTCCACACTGATTTCTAGATTTGCTGAATATTAGTCGGGATGTTCAGGATGGGAATCTATCAGAAGGGTATTGCACACTCAATTTCTTGTATCATCGATATGGCAATCCCCGAGGCTTTGAAGAACCCACCACTGGTTTAACCCATGCTGGAAACAAAGATAAGTGGGAGGCAAGGTAGGGCTTAGCTTTCATGGTAGCTTTCTTGGGAGTTGTGGTCTGTCCGCAAAAAGATGGTCATATAGAGATCGGCCTAGTAGGAACGCTAGATGTTGCAATCAAGAAAGCCACTAGCACGGTGGTTCCTCTGATTGTATCGGAAATCTATCGAGCCTTCACTACATGCCGAGAAGGGGGAAAGTTCTTCTAGGGTTCCAATTTGTTACTATAGCTATGGATGCAAGAGCATCTTTGTCACCGGATTGGGTATATGAATTATGGTTTGAACGGGTTGAGTTGCATCGACAAATTTGAAACCCGGGTAACATGTATTGAGTTTCCTGAGGGTACTAAGGCTTGGCTATCACATTTGAAATCTTTGACCACTGATAAAATTGAATGGGCCTTTGGATGGCTTCCCTTTACTGAAGTAATACACATGTCAGCTGATGTGCCTTACATTCTCTTGATGGGTATCCGTAGCATCCAACACTATGCTCCCTACAGGGTGTCGTGCCAATTAGGAAGATTTCAAACCGTCCACAACCACGAAAATCTGAGTAAACAAGTCATTGAATTGGGACCAAAAGCTGCATTTCCAGAAGGGAGAATTCGCCAAATATGGAATGAATGTAGGTCTCGAACCTAAGACCATGGTCTGAGATCAAGCTAGAGGCGAAGTAGATCCTAAGTACAATGTCTGGTTTGGCAAAAGATTCCAGATTCCTGAAAGGCCTGCAAAGAGACCACATGTTCAATAATTCACTGACAGGGCACAAGAGCAATGTAATTGGTTGACTAAGGAAAACAAGTACAGGGCCAAAATAAGCCAATTGGAGAGGAAAGCCATGGAACTTCAATTTGAAAAGGGTGTTCAAGCCGCTGCGGATGAATGAGAGAAGAAGAAGCTTACCCAAGAAAATGAGGCCCTTAAGGCTCAGATCCGAAAAATGAAAATAGTTGCCAAAAAAACAGAAAGGAGTCGGGCGGACCAAAATCTCATGAATGAACTGAAAAGGAAATCCCTTGAATGTCAAGAGGACTTGGAAAAATCTGAAGCTAGCTTGGCAAGAATCCGGGCCAGATGGACAAAGAGTGCAAAAGAGCGAGCACTTCATATGCAGCAGATGAAGAGGGACTATAAGGGGAGCATCGTTATCCTGAGGAGAAATATAGTCACTCTCGAAGACAGGATATTCAGGCAAGCTAGATATTTCAGAGCAGATAGGAATCACTGTTATGACCTGATAGCCCGGATGGAGGAACAAATGCATAAGTTTCAAGATCAACTCCTCCATAACTCGCAAATACTGGAAACGCGAGATCAACAGATAGGACGGTTGATACAGGAAAAGAGCAGGATTAGAGAAGGGGTCAAAAACATCGCACATTACATTACTGCAAAATGCCGAGTGTGAGAGGACATGACCCGTATTACCTTTTTGGCGGCAATAATGACGTTCGTCAAGCAAATAATGAATGATCTGGAGAGGTTTCAAAGGGATCTTGCACAAGGGCCCGCGGCAAGGCCGAATTATGCCTTGCGGGCCCCAAGGAATTTCGGGTCTTTAATGTATTCTTGATCTTTGTTTTGAGTCTGTGCTTTCTTGTTAAAGCTTGTAAGTTTGTTAGTCAGTCCTTTCCAGTTTGTTTTGTCATCTTTTAAATATTGTAAACTTTTTCTAAGTGTTGTAATACAAGCAGTTTCTTTGTGAAAAATATTTTGGTACGTATTTTTACATCAGCCAGAACTACGCACGATCTAATTCATGCGGGGGAACAAGATACGTAGGCAATCCATATAAGATTCGACCACCACTAAAAGAAAAAAAAGGAAAAATGAGAAAATAAATAAAATAAAGGAAAGTTGGAGAGACGTTAAAAGAAGGGGCACAATCATGAGAAGCCGGAATGACGCATGCAGCCGAAGCAAAGACATGATAGAAAATGGTTAACTGCCTAGGTGCATTGCATCCCAACGTGCGATTGCATATTTTTTTAAACTCTAAAACTAACAAGTTTGTTATTTCCCATAGAATTCAAGCAGTTAGTTTATCTAGAGGATACTGGCACATTACCATTACCAAACTAGATCAAAAAGGACCAATACCAGAAGTCATGTCTATCCCAGATGTCGACAAAAGTATTGATGTAGAGGAGTTGGACGTCAGTAAGATAAAAGAGGAGATGCTCAAACTTAAACAACAGATTGCCGAAATGTATCAGGCCTGGTCCAAAAGGCAATCACTGTCGTCATACCTTGTTAACCCGGTTTTTACCCCACCATTAGCTCAGACTCAGGATCATCCCGCCACCGAGCCAAGTTTTCCCATCTACCAACATTATCACGGCACTACTTCCCACACACCCCAAGCTCTACCGTCAAAACCAATTCCCTACCCTCCTCCTCCAATCACCCCTGTCTTGTAGCATCCACATCGGCTGCATTCTATAAATCATCTGGCGAGCCAGTATTCTAGGCTCAAGAGAATTAATACTATCCTCCGGAGCCCACCTTCAAAGCTCCCGAAACCTACCCATATGATCCATGTTCTGACTTACCAGAGGGAGCAGAAAAATCGGCCAAAAGTCCTGAACAGGAAGAGATGTTCCGAAAAATGAAAAGCATTGAACAATCTTTCCAAGACATGCGGGGATTAGGAGGCCAAGTGAGCGTGGCTTATAAAGAACTTTGTTTATTCCCAAATGTGCAGCTGCTGGCAGGGTTCAAAATGCCCAAGTTTGATTTGTATAGCGGGCATGGCGATCTGATAGCCCATTTAAGAGGCTTCTGCAGTAAAATGAGAGGAGCAGGAGGAAGGGACGAATTTTTAATGGCGTACTTCAGTTAAAGTTTGAGCGGCTCAGCGCTAGAATGGTATACCGGTCAAGATCACGGAAGGTGGTACACTTGGGATGATCTAGCCCAAGCATTTGCATGCCATTTTCAGTATAATCTGGAAATTGTCCCAGATCGTCTGTCATTGACAAAATTGAGAAGAAGCTAGGGGAGAGTTTCAGAGAATATGGTTTCCGTTGGAGAGAGCAAGCTGCAAGAGTTGAACCTCCGATGAAAGAAGGCGAGATGGTTGACTATTTCTTACATGCCTTAGAGCCCACGTACTTTGGTCATTTGGTGTCGGCCGTAGGGAAGTCATTTAACGAGGTGGTAAAATGGGAAACATGGTGGAGGAGGGACTTAAGTCCAAAAAAATTAAGTCCAACAAAATCATGAGTTACTTAGCGATCAAGGCAACCACTCAAGCTATCCAAAACGGAACTGGAGGTATATTGGGAAGGAAAAAGAAGGAGGACGTCGCAATAATTGAGTCGAGAGCTTGGCCCCGGGGCCCATCACCTTACCATAATCAACCTCAAGCCCACTCTCAAACTTATCCCCACACTCCATATAGCTCACCCAACCACTACTACCCACATCCCGAACCTTATTTTTCCGTTCACCACACCCAAGCATATAACCAACCTCCGGCCCATACCCAATGGCGTGCTCCCGCTCCACAGAACAGAAACCCTCCCGGCCAAAGTTTCTGACCTAATCCAGCTTTCAGGGGTGACAGGGCACAGAAGAGGAAAACATTCACTCCATTGGGGGAGTCGTACGTCAGCTTGTTCCACAGGCTCAGACAACTGAACATGCTGAGGCCAATACAATCTAAATTGCCAAATCCACCTCCAAAAAACCTTGATTACTCTGTCAGTTGTGAGTATTGTTCAGGTATCCCGGGGCATGATACCGAGAAGTGCTAGCACTTGAAGACTGCGATACAGGAGGTCATTGATACTAATATAATTGAAGTGCAAGCTCCTGAGACACCCAACATCAACAGGAATCCAATGCTAGCCTACCTAGAGGTGAACATGATTGAAATTGTGCATAAAGGGGGAGAGCCGAAGAAGCCATCACACACCGTAATGACAATTCGGTCCAGTGAGACAAAGACAATTGAACAACCAACAGGGGAAAGGTCAATGCTCGAGTTGATTGAAAAGAGTGTTGGGCCATCTATGGCAGTGAATAAGGGGTCTCCAAGCCAGATCACAACGAGACAGGAGAGAGTAAAGATGATTGTGCCGGGAGCAATCAGCAAACCCGTCATAACTATGAAAGGGGCCCGTGTCGATCAAGTTATCATCAAGCCGGTAACCTAGTTACCGATAATCTGCAGCAAGGCTGTTCCGTGGAACTACGGATGGGTGGCAGTGATGTATAAAGGAAAGGAGGTCAAGGAGGAGGTCTGCGAGGCCCAAGGGTTAACTCAGTCAGGAAGATGTTTTGCTCTCGCAGATTTGAGGAAAGCCAAGGATAATTCAGCTTCAGCAAAGAAACTCGAGGCCGAAGAGAAAGCAGAAGAGTGTCTAAAAAAGATGAAGATGCAAGACTATTCCATTGTAGAACAGTTAAAGAAGACACCAGCGCAGATTTCCTTGCTTTCATTATTGATCCACTCGGACGAACATTGCAGAGAATTAATGAAAATCTTGAGCGGGACATGATGAAAATCTTGAACGAGGCACATGTCCCTGACAAAATCACTGTGAATCACTTGGAGAAAATAGCCAACAAAATCTTCGAAGTGAACAAGGTCACTTTCTCTGATGATGAATTGCCCGTAGAGGGCACGGAACACAACAGGGCCCTTTATCTGGCAGTAAAATGTGAGAGCTCTATGGTCACACGAGTGTTGGTTGATAACGGTTCAAGTGCGAACATCTGTCCTCTCTCCACTCTGACCAAACTGAAAGTAGAGAATAGGAGGATCCACAAGAACAGTATTTGTGTGCAAGGATTCGACGGCAGGGGCAAAGACTCAGTCGGGGACATAGTGTTGGAATTGATGATAGGACCAGTGGAGTTAAAAATGGAATTTCAAGTACTGGATATAGCTGTCTCATACAATCTGCTATTGGGTCTACCGTGGATCCACGCCGCTAAAGCAGTACCGTCAACTATTCACCAGATGATCAAGTTCGAATGGGACAGACAGGAGATAGTGGTGCACGGGGAAGACAATTTGTGCGCACACAGCGACACCATTGTGCCATTTATAGAAATGGAAGATGACAAGGGGCCATGGGTCTATCAAGTTTCAGACACAATGACAGTCGAGAAAGTGCAAGAGGGGAAGTGTATCCCTAACTCGAAGATAACAGTTGCATCGGTCATGGTAGCATACGAAATGTTGAAGAATGGTTTCGTACCAGGAAAGAGTCTAGGATCTGGTTTGCAAGGCATCATACAACCGGTATCCCTCCCTGAAAATGAGGGAACTTTTGGTTTGGTATTCCAACCCATAGTCACAGATATAAGAAGAGCCAAGAAGCTAAAACAGAGAGCATGGGTCCTTCCAAAGACGGTGCCACGTCTCTCCAGGTCATTTGTCAAGGCGGGTACCAGAAAATGACCAGCGACGTCGATTCCCAATGATAAGATTATCCCTGATAAGGAGTTGATAGAAAGGTTTGAGCAGTTGTTCAGCGAGGTGAACATGGTAGAATTTGGCGAGGGTCCTAGCCACGCAGAAATACAGTTTGTCGGGCCAAAGGCGAAGATTAATAATTGGAAGGCTACTCCTCTCCCTACCTGGAGGGAGCCTTGGTAGTCAGCTTTTATTTTTCTATAAGTTTGTATGGATTATTTCAGGGTTGTAATCCGAATTTTAGTTTGTTTTTAAGTGTGCAAACCTTGTTATCTTTCATTTTTAATGAAATACGATTTCTTCCCATTCTTCTTTCCTGATAAATTTTATCTTTTGTTTTCTTCTATTCTTTTCTGTACAGTTCCTTTTACGCCGGTTCTAATGATGTGACGTGCATAAAGAATCCTCAACCCAGTCTAAGAAATCAATCTGAGATAGTAGTTCAAGAGGTAGAGTGTGATTACGAATCAGAATTTGACGAAGATGAGGCTCTTGAAGAGATTAGTAAATAATTAAGTCATTTTGAGGAAAAACCTAAACCCAACTTGAATGATACCAAAGCCATCAATTTAGGAGATGCAAGTAACATCAGAGAGACTAAAATAAGCATCCATCTTGAATCAAAGACTCGGAAGGAATTAATCGAAACACTCATTGAATATAAAGATGTTTTTGCATGGTCGTATGATGACATGCCGGGTTTAAGCACTGATCTAGTGGTTCACAAATTGCCCACTTATCCGACATTCCCTCCTGTCAAGCAAAAATTAAGAAAATTCAAAACTGACATGAGTGTGAAGATTAAGGAAGAAATAACCAAGCAGCTGGATGCGAATGTTATTCAAGTCACTCGATATCCTGAATGGTTGGCCAGTGTAGTGCCAGTACCGAAAAAGGACAAAAATATCAGGGTATACGTTGATTATCGCAATCTCAACAAAGCGAGCCCAAAGGATAACTTCCCACTACCCAATATCCACATTTTGATAGACAATTGTGCAAAACGTGAGATTGGATCTTTTGTGGATTGCTATGCTGGGTATCATCAGATTCTGATGGACGAAGAGGATGCAGAGAAAACGGCATTCATCATGCCATGGGAAACTTATTGCTACAGAATAATGCCATTTGGTTTGAAGAATGTTGGGGTGACAAACATGCGAGCAATGACCACTGTATTCCATGATATGATTCACAAAGAGATTGAGGTGTACGTGGATGATGTAATCATCAAGTCAAAGCAGCAGGCCGACCACGTCGGAGATTTGAGGAAGTTCTTTTAGAGGCTTCCCAGGTACAACATTAAACTTGAACCTACCAAGTGTGCATTTGGGGTTCCATCCAGAAAGCTATTGGGATTCATAGTCAGTCGGTGAGGCATTGAGTTAGATCTATCAAAGATCAAAGCCATCCAGGAATTGCCACCTCCAAGGAATATTACTGAGGTAATGAGTCTACTTGGAAGATTAAACTATATCAGTATGTTTATTGCTCAGCTCACGACGACTTGTGAGCCCATTTTCAAGTTGCTGAAGAAGGATGTCGCGGTCAAATGGACTGATGAGTGTCAAAAAGCGTTTGATAAGATAAATGGGTATTTGACGAGCCCACCTGTGTTGGTTCCACCTGAACTAGGGAGACTATTAATTCTTTATTTAACGGTCCTGGAGAATTCATTTGGATGCGTACTGGGGCAGCATGACATCACTGGCAGGAAAGAGCAATCCATCTATTATCTCAGCAAGAAGTTCACGGCTTATGAGGTTAAGTACACTCATCTTGAGAAGACATGTTGCGCCTTAACTTGGGTGGCACAGAAATTGAAACATTACATGTCGTCCTATACTACTTTCCTCAATTCACGTTTGGATCCGTTGAAGTATATTTTTCAGAAGCCTATGCCCACAGGGAGACTGGCAAAATGGCAAATGTTACTCACGGAATTTGAC
Organism: Nicotiana glauca; assembly: GCA_026770625.1. Classification (NCBI taxonomy): domain Eukaryota; kingdom Viridiplantae; phylum Streptophyta; class Magnoliopsida; order Solanales; family Solanaceae; genus Nicotiana; species Nicotiana glauca. Next base: position 130,169 of record MU726122.1, read on the forward strand.
ATCGTCTATATGACGAGGACTTCAATGAAAGCCCAAGCAATGGCCGATCACTTGGCCAAGAATCCGGTCGATGAAGAATACGAACCATTGAGGACGTATTTTTCGGACGAAGAAGTAATGCATATCGACGAGCTGGAGCTGACTGAAGAACCAGGATGGAAGCTTTTCTTTGATGGGGCTGCAAATATGAAAGGAGTTGGAATAGGAGCTGTACTTATCTCTAAAACAGGGCACCATTACCCTGTTACGACTCAACTTCGTTTCTATTGTACCAACAACATGGCCGATTATGAAGCATGAATTTTGGGTTTAAGGTTAGTTGCGGACATAGATGTCCAGGACGTTTTGGTGTTGGGAGACTCGGACCTCTTGGTACATCAAATTCAAGGAGAATGGGAAACATGGGATTTGAAACTCATACCATATCGACAATGTTTGCATGATCTTTGTCAAAGGTTTTGATCAGTGGAGTTTAGGCATATCCCGAGAGTCCATAATGAGGTTGTTGATGCTTTGGCTACTTTGGCATCAATGTTTCACCATCCAGACAAAATTCATGTCGATCCATTGCATATCCAAGTTCGTGACCAGCATGCTTATTGTAACATGATAGAGGAAGAACTGGATGGCGAACCATGGTTCCGTGATGTCAAGGAGTACATCAGGATGGGGATATACCCGGTTCAAGCCACATGAGATCAAAAGAAAGCAATTCGATGGTTGGCAAGTGAATTTTTTCTCAGTGGAGGAGAGTTGTATAAAAGAATGTTGCTCACCAGATCTCGGATTGTTAAGATGCGTAGATGCTAAACAAGCTACGGCAGTCATGACGGAAGTACATTTTGGAGTTTGCGGGCCGCACATGAGTGGATATATATTGGCGAAGAAGATCCTTCGAGCAGGGTATTATTGGCTCACCATGGAGCGAGATTGTATCAACTTTGTGCGCAAATGTCATCAATGCCAGATACACGGGGATTTGATTCATTCTCCGCCATCAGAATTACATACAATATCATCAATGCCAGATACACGGGGATTTGATTCATTCTCCGCCATCAGAATTACATACAATGTTGGTACCGTGGCTTTTTGTTGCTTGGGGCATTGATGTCATTAGGCCTATTGATCCAGCGGCATCCAACGAGCACAGGTTCATTCTGGTGGCCATTGGTTATTTCACCAAATGGGTTTAGGCTAGAAATTTCAAGTCTGTAACCAAGAAGGCAGTGGTTGATTTTGTACACTCCAATATCATCTGTCGATTTGGAATCCCAAAGGTAATCATCACAGATAATGGTGCTAATCTTAACAACAATTTGATGAAAGAAGTATGTCAGCAGTTTAAGATTACACATCGCAATTCCACCCCATATCGTCCTAAGGCGAATAGAGCAGTTGAGGCAGCCAACAAGAACATAAAGAAAATACTGAGGAAAATGGTAGAAAGTTCCAGGCGATGACATAAGAAGTTACCATTTGCATTATTGGGTTATCGCACTACTGTTCGTACTTCAGTAGGTGCAACTCCTTACTTGTTGGTATATGGCACTGAAGCAGTGATCCCTGCAGAAGTCGAAATCCCGTCTATTCGTATTGTCGCCGAGGCTGAGATTGATGATGATGAGTGGGTCAAAACCCGTTTGGAGCAGTTGAGTTTAATTGATGAAAAAATATTGGCAGCAGTATGTCAAGGCCAATTGTATCAAAAGAGGATGACAAGAGCGTATAACAAGAAGGTGCGTCCCAGGAGGTTTGAAGTGGGGCAGCAAGTGTTGAAATGGATCTTTCCACATCAGGCTGAAGTAAAGGGCAAGTTCGCCCTGAACTGGCAAGGACTGTTCATTGTAACTAGAGTATTGTCCAATGGCGCTTTATGTTTAACAGATATTGAAGGAAAATACATAGAGATGGCTATCAATTCTGATGCAGTCAAGAGATATTATGTATGATTTCTTTAGTATAATCACTAATTGTTTGTACTTGGCATTATCTCGAAGGTTGAAATGACGAAGGAAATTTGTTCTGCTATCTAAATACTTTACCCTTTGTTCACCCTTTTAAGCCTTATTTATTTTATTTCATACCCCTCTTTTGGAATCAACAACGAAAAAAATAATAAAAAGTAAAAATATATAAGTGAAAGAAAAATTGTAACAACGAGGAAAATCGGGTGAACTACGTTTGACCTGATTCCTCTTAAGGATACGTAGGCAGCTTCACGGCTCAGTCATAGGGAAATAAAAATCGAAAGATCCTCAAGAAAGAAACTGGGGCATAAGTTTTGTTTGTAATAAGAAATTTGGTTCCAAAAGTTGTAATTCTAACCAATTGAATTTGGTTGAGATTTTGATACCCTTTTTCTTTCCAACTATATCTAAGAACCCATATTAATGTCCAAAGAAAGACCTCTCGATCAGTCTTCGAGAGGTGCCAAGTCAAGCAAATAAAGATGATTCATAACAGGGGCAACACCCCGGTTTAGGCAAGGAAATAAAAAAATGAGAGTCTTATTAGTAAAAATCCATAAGGGCACTATAAGGAGACGAACGATGAGAGAAATGAGAGAGTCTTAGTGGTGAAAACCCTCGAATGACACTATAAGGCGATAAAAGATGAGAGAAATCCAAAATGAGAGAGTCTTACTGGTGAAAACCTTCATGAGCACCATGGGGCGGTGAGGAATAGAGAAAGGGGCAAATGAGATAAGGTTGGAAGCAGAAATCCATCGAGGCATCAAGCAGAACAAAGATGATGATTCGGCAAAGAAATGGGTTGTAAGAATCTTGAGACGCGAAGCAAGACAAGTGGAAAATGATTGAATTGAATAGACTTGGTTGGGTTAATCCGAAATGCACAACATGATCATTGGGATCAGTTATCCCATTCAGATAAGTCCTTTTCTTTTCTCAAACGGTCTTCTAAATATTTTCTCTTCTATTTTTTTTTGAAATCATAGCATTTTTTTTCTTTTTGCTAAGGCTTTTTCAATGATAATTTGATTCTAACAAATAAGAAGGAATTTCAAAGCTTACTACCAGTTGCCAATATGGTGCAAGGCGAAGTGTGGCTAGGACAGACCGAGGATAATGTGATGGGACATAAAAGGCGTCACTGGAAAATCCGAATGGTGGAAGAGTTTAAGATCCCATGAAAGGTATGGGATCAAATAAGAAGACTAGAAGTGGCAAGTAACAGTTGGGAAAGTTGTAGATAAGGAGTAGTTAGAGGGTCAGAAATTTTCGACCGAGTTCAAGGCAGTCGGACAAAACCAAATATGGAAAGGAGAGAAGGAAAAACCATCCCCAGCAGGAGTATCACGACAAATCACCACATCCTAAATTAACCAGATTTTTTTGTGTTTTGAAACAGGGGCAGGAAATGTTGTTGAGGGCAGAGGAAAATTTTCCACTAAGGAAGAGCAAGTACCCAACAACCACCAAACTGGAGCAGAAAATTTTCTTTATTTTTTCTATTTTTGTTGAAGTCAGGCGTCCACCTAAAGAACAAGGAACAATAGTTGAAGATAGTTGAAGTCAGGCGTCCACCTTGAAAACAAGGAACAATAGTTGAAGATAGTTGAAGTCAGGCATCCACCTGGAGAACAAGGAACAATAGTTGAAGATAGTTGAAGTCAGGCGTCCACCTGGAGAACAAGGAACAATAGTTGAAGATAGTTGAAGTCAGATGTCCACCTGGAGAACAAGGAGCAATAGGTGAAGATAGTTGAAATCAGGCGTCCACCTGGAGAACAAGGAACAATAGTTGAAGATAGTTGAAGTCAGGCGTCCACCTGGAGAACAAGGAATAATAGTTAAAGATAGTTGAAGTCAGACGTCCACCTGTAGAACAAGGAACAAAAGTTGAAGACAGTTGAAGTCAGGAGTCCGCCCGGAGAACAGAGGTGTACCTTTTAAGTTTTGAAGTCAGGAGCCCGCCTGGAGAACAGAGGTGTACATTTTAAAGTTTTGAAGTCAGGAGCCCGCCTGGAGAATAGAGGTGTACCTTTTAAAGTTTTTAAGTCAGGAGCCCGCCTGGAGAACAGAGGTGTACCTTTTAAAGTTTTGAAGTCAGGAGCCCGCCTGGAGAACAGAGGTGTACCTTTTAAGTTTTGAAGTCAGGAGCCCGCCTGGATAACAGAGGTATACCTTTTAAAGTTTTGAAATTAGGAACCCGCCTCGAGAACAGAGGTGTACATTTTAAATTTTTAAAGTCAGGAGCCTGCCCGGAGAACAGAGGTGTACCTTTTAAAGTTTTGAAGTCAGGAGCCCGCTGGAGAACAGAGGCGTACCTTTTAAGTTTTGAAATCAGGAGCCCGCCTTTAGAACAGAGGTGTACATTTTAAAGTTTTGAAGTCAGGAGCCCACCTGGATAACAGAGGTATACCTTTTAAAGTTTTGAAGTGAGGAGCCCGCCTGGAGAACAGAGGCGTACCTTTTAAGTTTTTGAAGTCAGGAGCCCGCCTGGAGAACAGAGGCGTATCTCTCAAGTTTGAAGTTAGGAGCCCCTCGTATAACAGAGGATCATTTCAAGATGTTGAAGTCAGGAGCCCGCCTGGAGATCGGAGGAATACAATTCAAGTCAAGAAATCGGTGCAAGGCAGCAACAAAGGAATTGCTATATGAGAATACAAGACAACAAGGCAACAAGAAACACAAGAGCAAGTTTGAAGGTCTAGATAGGATTTTGTAATTCATAGACTATAGTTTAGTCTAGCTTCTTATTTTCTTTTAGCATGGTGTAATAAGGAGGCCAGCAAGCAGTAGCAGCAACAACAGTAACAATGAAATCACAGCTTCACGGTAGTCCCAACTACTAAAATATCCCGAACTACATTGACCTGATTTCTTTTTAGCCAAGGATATGTAGGAAACCTTTGAAGCAGAGGTTCGGTCAAATCTTTAAGAAATGCTTCACGCGGAGCATTCAAACGGGCAAAAATTGCTCGTATCTGCCCACTTTATCTTTGCACGAAAACTCTTCGTGTTTCCTGACAAAGAGGGGAAGCTGTGAGCACTTGATTTTTGCCTCATACGAATCACTCCCATATAACTCAAAATAAAATAATTTTTCCTTTTATGTGCAACTTTGTGAGTTTTCATGATATTTTCAGCTATTGTTTGCATCTGTGTGTGCAAATTTATTTGATAAATTAATAAAAAATACAAAAATATGTTTACAATTTAATTAAACATTTTGATTTAATTAATAACTAGTTGTTTTATAAAAATGGAAAAAATCACAAAAAAAATAATGTTTGTGCATTTTTAGGAATTAATGGCGAATTTTGTGCTTTCTTTTGATTCAACGTTTAATTATTTTGTGATAGTTATTATTCAAAATTTATTAGTATTTTTTAGGATAATTTGATTTTATAATTTAATTTGTGATTATGTTTAATTTTTTAGGATATTTTAAATGTGTGACAATCTGAATTGGGCCAAAATTCAAGTTAATTTCCCAGCCCAAACGCCCAAACACCTCGTATAATACGGCCCAAACCTACCCCTATCCAGTCCAACTCCACACCCACCAAACGACGACGTTTGGACCATTTTGATCAAGATCGTCGATCTCGTTTCATCGAACGGTCCCTGAGCTTCACTCGCTACCCAACCCGACCCGTCCACTCCAGCTCGATCCCCCACTTAAACCCAAACGACGCCATTTAAAATGGCTTTTTGATCTGAGCCGTTGGTTCATCCCCATCCAACGGCTCGTGTTCAATTCCCCCCC
>MU726122.1:137321-158330 GCA_026770625.1 Nicotiana glauca
GAGACCAAAACGACCCTAAACCCTAGCTAGCCGCCACCCCTTTCCACCGCCCAAAACCCGGCCCCGATGGCCACCAAATTCACACCACAGCTTCCCTTCAACCTTCTCATCCCACCCCTCAAACCACTTTCCTCGAATATCACCAGGTTTCTTCGAATCTTAATTCGAACAAACGAACCCTAGTAGCCACCTTCTCCGTTCACCACCCCCTAATTCACCACTGTTTGCCATTGAATCCCCCTTAAACTGTTCGAATTTCAAATCTAATGTTCAAACCCTAGAAAACCAAAACAGACTTCATATGAAGGTTTTCCGGGCAATAATCTGAAAGAGATAGAGTCGATTTAGGTCTTAAAATAACGTCGTTCATTTGTTCTTGACAAAGAACAAACGAGTGACGTTATTTGGAGATCAAATCAGAGGATTCAAGTCCATAGTTCGAGTTTTGCCAGGCAAGTTTTTTTTTCATTTAATTTGGTCATTTTTATTTTTCTTCGTCTCCTTCTTCTTCTTTTCTTTTCTTTGAAACAATTTAGTCAAAATTGGCATTAGGTTTTATTCGGAATTGTTAACTGTTGGATTAATCGTCTTTAGTTCATGCCATGTATATATTGTTAATCAGTCTTGCAGACGATCTAGATTCTCGAACCATTTAAATGTTGTTTGTTTTTATTTTGGTAGAAGAACACTGAACTTGTTTAATTTTAGGATTTGGGATCTTTTTGTAGATTCTGTTTGTTTGTTGAATAGTTCGAAATAATGTGAGTTACTTAATGGTTCATTTTAGGAAGTTTTAATAATGGTGGAGTGATAATACACTATTAAACTAATGAATGAATAGATGAAATAATCAGTAGTGGAAATGACAACCTGTTAAGTACTTTTAGAGGTGGAAAATCAGAGAACATGAGGGGAATAATGAATTAGGTAGCTGGCTCAGTGCCTTTTAAGGTCTGGAACTGTAAAAGAATAACATAGGTTTGATTGAAAAACTGAAAAAAGAAAATACAACTGATACCATGTCTAGTGCCTTTAAGGTTGTGAAATCAGAAGCATGGGTTAATGAAAAAAGGATAGAGGATGCATGTGCTAAGGGAATATACAGGCTGAAAAGTGAAAGGTTTGAATAAAAAAAGGACTAGTTCTAGTCTTTAAATACACACATACACATTGAGAGAAGGGACAGAGATTCAGACCCTAAGAGGGAGAGAAATAGAGATCAGACATTGGGAAAGAGAGCTTAGACATAGAGATTGAGAGTTAAAAAAGTTTAAGAGTGATAAGTTAGACACATAGATCGAGAGCTGATAAAAATCAAAACAGCTTGACATTTGATCACTGTTCCATCGGTTTGGGGTTTGAAGTTGGTAGATTTTGGTTTTTGAGTTTGTGCTATTCAGTTGCTGGATTTTGAAGTTGTTCCTCTAGTTTATTTGCATCATTTTCTGGTTGGAGAAACTGGTTGTTTACTATTGATTCTGTTGTTGTTGGTTGCTGATCCCTCACCTCTTTTCCTTTTCATTCCCAGGTACTATATCTTGAGCTCTATTAAAAATGTGAGGTCAGATTTGATACATGAAATGAAAGATTGAGATTCAGAACATAGTTTCAACTAGTGTTGCATTTCTTTTATTTGATATTATATTGCAATCAGTTCATTTATCAGATAGTTTTTGTGTGATTCAAGAATTATTCATCATTTGTTGTAATAAAAGCTCATTTGAGCCAGGAAAGGCAGGCTTGTGTTTGAACTCTGTTGAAATTTATGGGTGTTTAATTTAAGAATATTCCATATAAAATGTGGATCAGTTGACTCCATGTGAATTTGTTAGGATAGGAACTATTCAAGGCAATCAGTTGTTTGTTTTCCTGTATGAATTATGATGCAAATCATGATAAGAATTAGCTACGATTTCCATGCTAAAGATTGTTAGTAAACTCATACTGAAACGTCTATGATAGGCTGATAAATGCATTTAGTATAAGGTGAATTCAGCTTCTTAGTGTTTACTAAATTAGTTCCATGCTAAGGTAAATTCATGTTGATTTGGTAATTAGAGGCATCACTAGTTCATTTCCAATTCCAGACCACGAATCAAGTTATGTAAGAATGCAATTGATACTGTTGTTTTGGGAGGTAAAATTTCAGAAATAGGCACGTTAGGTAGCGGCATATATATCGGATTTGAGTATAAGTGTGAAATTAGAAATAAAAATCAATATGCATTTGGTTTGAATGGGTTTGAATTGTCCAAGCACTTACAAATCGTTAAGTCCAATTTTTGATTTAAAATTAGTGTTGTGAGGTCTAATTTAAAATCAATGTGTGATTCGGGCTTATATTTTTGGGCCAAAGCTTGCCAGCGGAGGCCCAGTACTGCGTAACCTTGTATAGGACTGAATGGATTTTATTCTTTTTGACCAATTTTGAAGCCCATTGTGCTGAAGAACTTATTCAAGCCATTGCTCTAAATTTATAACGCAAGTTTTGGCTTTTCAAGTTAAGTAGCAAATTTGAATTAAGAGGTTTTCCTCTTGTTTAAATTTGGACTTGATCTTAAGGTCTGAATTCCTTGAATGCTTTTTAGATAACATTAGTAATTAATAATACTTAATAAGTAGTAATTAATAATGCCAATCAATTAAGTTTTTTTTAGAGACAATCCTTAATAGATAATATTAGTTCCTCTTTAGGATACCCTTTAAAAATAAACTGAGGTGCACTGCGCCAAACCAAATCACAAATGCGTGGCTCTCTTTTAATTAATTTTTATAAAAATATCTAGAACTCGGGACATGCCATTTAGCAAATTTTCATGGCCTCCCGCAAAGTTAAAAACGCGTAATCTGCTTTAGGCGCGTTCTTTAATAATATTACCTTCTTAAACTCGAGTGTACATTTCATGTGACCCAAATCAAATCCAAAAACGTTGAATAAAATATCTTTAGGAGTGCTGGTGCATTTCCTGTGACGCATTCCAAGGGCATGTTTTAAACGACGTTTAATATTCTTTAAAAATTAATTAAAAGCGGTAAATAATTAAAATTTGCACATAAGTTCAAACTGTGTTAAAATCAGATAATTAAGCCGGATATAACAGTTGAGCGACCGTGCTAGAACCACAGAACACGAGAATGCCTAACACCTTCTCCCGGGTTAACAGAACTCCTTATCCGAATTTCTGGCTCACGGACTGTTAAACAGAGTCAAATCTTTTCCTCGATTCGGGATCTAAACCGGTGACTTGGGACACCATAAATCTCCCAAGTGGCGACTCTGATTTTTAATAAAAATGAATCTCGTTTCAATTGTCCTTTAATTGAAAAAACTCCCTTTATTATACCCTCTTCCGGGGGTGTAGTGGAGAAAGGAGGTGTGACAGTGATGACCGTATTTGCGACCAGAACATCGCAAATGCGAAGAAACCAGAACCAGCAATCAACAATTAAGAAAAATCATTCCGAAACCAATCCGAAACTCACCCGAGCCCTCGGGTCTCTAAACAAAATATGCACACAAGTCTAAAAATACAACACGAACTTGCCCGCGCGCTCAAATCATCAAAATAACTTCTAAAACCATGAATCGGGCACCAAAACGCATGAAAATCAAACTATACTTCAAGAACTTTTAGAATCGCAACCGAGCATCCGAACCATATCAAATCAACTCCGATTGATCTAAAATTTTGCATACAAGCCAAATTTGCCATTACAGACCTATTCCAACTTCCGAAATCGGAATCCGACCCCGATATCAAACTCCACTCTTGGTCAAAATTTCCAAAATCCAACTTTCCCCAATTCAAGACTAATTCGACTACGGACCTCCAATTTACAATCCGGGCGCGCTCCTAAGTCCAAAATCACCCAACAGAGCTAACGGAACTGACGAAACTCCATTCTTAGGTCAAATGCTAAAAAGTCAAAATTAATCAATTCTTCCAACTTAGAACTTAAATTTCGAATTTCATTCTTCCAAATTAATTCCGGATAACTTGAAAACCAATACTGACGATTTGCGCAATTCATAATACATCATGTGAAGATATTCGATCCCTCAAAATACCAAGCGAAGTGAAAATATTCAAAACGAAATATTGGGTTGTTACATTACTATTTTGTAGGCAAATAAATCAGAGAAAATTTCGTCCACACATTTAAATGATTATGAGAGGTACAGCTGACAGATTTACATGACCCATTTATTTCACGTTATACATAACATGTACGTAATATACATGTGGTTTTTCATCATAAATTTTACCTTACTGCAAAATATCTTCTTTTCAGCTACTGCTATTCTTCCTTTACTTCAACTTACCAACAACTTTGTCCAACAAAAAAGTTGCATTTAATACTTAACAAATGAATGCAGAACATGTATACTACAATTATTTAGTTAAAGTTGAGTGATATATCTTTTAACTTTAATTTTATAATTAAATTTTTTAGTCTAGTGTTAATGATTGAATGGTAGAAGAAAAAAAGGGAAACACAATTCGATTATAAGGATTGCTACGTTTAACCCTTTATCTCTTCCTACTTTCAAGTATTTTTACTTCATTAATTACATGACCTGTTATAAAATATTTTTGCCTATAAAATATTTTCATTAATGGTAAAATGGATTAAAAATTAAAATTAATTTATTTTTAAATATAAAAATATATCATTTTTTAAAATAAATTAATAAAAAAAATGTTTTACATAATTTAAAAGAAGGAAGTACGCTTGTTAAAAAATTTGGTATAAGCATCATATATTCGAAATGCACTAACCAGAGTAATATAAGGGCCCTATTTCTCATATTTTAGGGGTAAATGCTCCCTGTATAAAGTTTTTTGTTCCTAAAGTTTGAACTGATATCTCTTATTAAGGATGAGGGAACCTAATCATTGCACAACTACAATTTACCTTAATATGCAAATTATACACATACTTAATTATTTGGGAAACAAGTATACTTAGGTTAATAGATATGATTCTGTCTTTTCTGCTTTAGGGAAAAGCAAAAGAAGAAATGAAACCACTAGAATCTACAAGAAACCACTTTGCTTAGCGTGCACACAGAACACCTTTGGTCATATCAAAATTAAATCGATAGCAACACCACCAACCCCCCCCCCCCAAAACCCACAAACCCTTTCTTTCTCATTCTTTTATCAAGAGCTACAAGTAGGAGTATTAATCGATTGAGATTGATGATCTCGATCAGATTGATATTTCAATTTTTCTTTTTTAGAACGTGTTGATTTGAGCCCCTAAGCCGGATCAAGCATGTTGCTGTCATAAGCAAATCTCCTATTTCCTTTTGAGAATCTCCTAATTGTTCCAGAGCAATTAGAAAGAGATTTTTTAACCAGAAAGATTTCAGTTCAGATATAGGATACCTATTCAGAAGTTTTTGCAACCCAATCATAAATGATGGAATCATCAAAGATTTAACTTTTTCGATCTCTGCCTGTATATATATGTTGAAAAAGTTGACCTTATATATATACAATGTAATTTTCAATACCTAGCTCCGTTCCTCGAAGATATATATTTTCATGAAATAACTTGATGCAATTTCTTATATATGAAGTATTTTTACCCTCAAATTCGGATAACAATTAAACTTATATTGTGGTTTTAAGGATATGTGATTTTGTCCTATACCAATTGATAAGCAAGAAAATAAATGAATACATTAGAGAATAAAGTTAATCAAACCAGTGTGTTAGCGAGGTCCCAACCTCGACTTAGGATAGCCTCGAGGTGGGATGGCAAGAGTAGTAAAAAATAAAGCAACTCTGATGGACAATAAGTGAAATAGCAGGAAAGTAATGAATGTATATACTCTTATCAATGAACAATGATGCCCCTTACAAATGAATGAGATCCCTCTTTTAATAATAGAAGAGTCCTAAATAAGGTACACTTCTTATTATAGTAGAAATCATATTAATATCTAATTAACCACTGTATATCGCACCGTTCTGAGATTTACGCTACTATTCTCGATAAATCGCGAATATCTCGCATTTTCTGTTATCAAGCCATGCCGGTGTCACTCGAAGTCTGTCTCTTTCTGTCCACAATGAGGTCGACCTCGACCTAAACTCGACGTTCTAGCTCTTTGACGTGACATTCCTATCTCGATCAAAGAATGAAATCGGGTAGTCCCAGATTCCACTGTATACAGATAGTCCCCTTGTTTCTTAGAGTGAAACGATAAGAAATGACTTGAGCCTCGATTTTCTAGAGACCCTGATAATGATGTCATCCCCGTGACGTAAGCGATCGTAGTGACCAAAACATCCCGTCGGTATAGTTCCCCAAACCATTAATGCTTGCCAGTGACGGTCGACCACTAGCACCACCGACCCGTCGCCGAGAATCTATAAATCCAGGCTCTCTGGTTGAATAAAATTTTACTTTCTCCTCTACCAAGTTTTCTAAGTTCCTTACTCTCTCCATCTCTCTCTTTCACCACCCATTGAGTCAACTCAGTCAGTACCAAAATACCAATTTTCATCTCTTTCCACTTCCTTCTACCTGAATCAATGGCAAAAACCTCCAAGACCGTCCCACAAGAGGAGAAAGCTTCTTCTTGTTCTTCCCGCCGGCCGGTGATAAAATACCGGTGGAACCGCTCCCTCACGAGTACATTCGCTGCCCTTGTGTCTTAAAATCTAACTTCAAAGTCGAGAACCCTCCTTCAGTCTCTAGTAGATGTGAACACGTGTTGAGATATATCTGCTCGATAATGGCATGCCATATCAAGGCTGTGAAGAGAGACTGTAACTGGGGGGGCCGAGGTTGTTGTACATATCCCCTCTCTCGAAGAGTGTATTACCACCTATATGGAGGGGTATCTAAGTGTCTACACTTACCCCTTCACATTGGGTCTTCTTGACCCTGTTATCGTCGATTTTTGCAAAAGGTACCAGGTCACCCTCGGCCAGGTTAATCCCTTGTTCTGGATTATAGTAATCATCCGCCGCTTATTTTCTAGCAAGGCTGAGGGGTTGGAATTCATTCTCAGCCACCTCATACGATTGTATCGACCTCGACTTTTTTCGAGGATTAATCAAGCTCAACGCCGATCAACGAAGTCCTTTTTCGCGAGCATTGATGAGGACAAGGAACAGGGTTGGATGAGCCAATCGTGAGGGTAAGGACCTACGACCTTATCCCAAAGGAGAAACTGTCATTACCCGAGAAATGGAACCCCAATCGTAAGTAATGTATTACCTATTAGTCTTCATACTCCATTTTTTTGCTTTATGTAATGCCTTCATTTATTATGCAGCAGTTTTTTGGATGTCTCACGCGGTCCCTAACCACGAAGACTGGGTTTGAAAGTTGTCCTCGACTTTCTCCCATGCCGAGCACTGCTGGCGTGACTTGCCAAAGGGCAGATGGGAAGCCAAGAATCATGGTAAGTTTATCCTATAAGCTTTTGAAGCCATTTTCTGTAACATTTCTCTTTATTTATACTTGACGCTCTTTTATGCAGGCCTTGGATATATTGCTGAAATGAGGTCAGCCCCGCTTGGGGAAGAGAACGAATCCCCCATTTCGAAGTCGATTTCGAAGTGGAGGATGAGGGTCTCGGAGTCCGAGGACCCCCAATCTAAAAGGGCTCCAGTTCGAAGACGCAGGAGAAATATCATCCTTGTGACTATAGAGTCAGTCCACCAGCTGGGGGAAGAAGAAGAGGAAGATAAAGGCGGTGATTCAGCGCTAGTGGTTCAAGTAAGGAAGCTGGTCGAGGTCGCCAAGTTTTCCAAGTCGAAGGCGATTGTCGAGACCGTGCCTTGTGATGAGGAGGCTTCGAAGATCCCTCGTTCATCAACAAGCATGCCAGAGGGGGCGGTTTTGAGACCCCCAAAGCCCAAAGCTGAATAGAGCGCCTCGAGCGATTTGCTCGGGACTTTGACAATAGGTCACTCTTCTTCTCTACCGATTTTTTCTAACGAGGCTATAAGGGGTATTGCTTTACCGGGGTTAATGAGGTCGCTGATCTCAATGATGTGTCTACCCTTTTTGAAGAGGCACAATGCCTTTTATCTTGAGTAAGTACTAATTCTCGTTGCTGCAATTTTCTTTTCCTTCTTCTCCCTTTAACCTAACTTATATCTTTCTTCTTACGTAGGCTTTTACCAAGTCTCGGGCCGACCTGAGACAATGCGAGGTCGAGCTGCAGAACAACTCGAAGGAGAGGAATACTTTGAAGCTCCTTTACGGTCAAAAGGATGAAGAGCTCAGGGAACTTCGAGCAGAGTTGGCCCAGGCTCATAAGGAAAAGGCTGAGCTGGACAAGCAGGTAAATATCCTTTTAAGAACATATGGTCTTGACCCAAGAGTGGAGGCTAACACCTCGATGTGTCAGTGGCAGCAAAAGATTGAAAGGATCGAGCTGCTCTGGGGGGAACTCGATCAAGTTAAAGCTGACTACAATCGGTGGAAAGAGAACATGGGATCCCTTGATGCGGAGAAAGAAATTGCCTTGGTGCAGTTGTTATCCGCCGAAGTTCAACTTCCGATTATTAAAGAGAAGAGCTCAGCCCAAGCCAAAAGGATCGAAGAGCTCGAGGTCGAGCTTGCTGATGCCAAGGCGGAAGTCGGAAAGGCGAAGGTCTTAGCTGAGAAGTCCATAGCGATGTACCTGGCTGATGACGAGGCTAGTCAAACTCAACTGAGGTAGGCCACCGATCGAGCGCGATAGAGTAATGATCTAGCCAAGTACCAATCTTGGAGGGAGACCCTCGAGGAAATACATGCTCGAGGTTTTGACCTCTCCAAAGAGATAGCTCAAGCTAAGGTTCTTGAAGTGCTTGTCTCCTCCTCTGATGATGATAATGATGATGAAAGCAGCCAAAGCGAGTCTGATAATGACGAGGGGCCCGAAGGATATGCTTCCCCTAAGGGAGAAACCAGCCTCGGGCATAGTTAGGATTTTATTTTTCCTTTTCTTTTTTATAAGACCCACGTCAGTCCCTTGTACATATTTTTACCCATATATATAAAGAAATTTTCCCTTTTGAATGCCTTCTCAAATTTTCTCTTCGATCATGTTTCATGCCTTGTAAACTTTTAGCACATTTTTATGCTTTAAATAATATGTTCGAGATTTTTATTTTAAATGACTTGATCGAAGAGATAACAATGACACTATCATATTCGGGTTTGAGTGAAACCTGAATTTGGAATAAAGTACCCTTAGGTTTGTTTTAAATGATAACGAACCTCGATCTATAGCCGAGTAGGTTCTTATATGAGAGATTGGGACCCTTAGGTTCAAATTGAGTGAGAACGTGTTCTCGAAGTTAAAGTGTGTTGGCCCTTAGGCTCTTTGTATTGGGTTGATATGGCCTCAAAAGGATGGCTAGTTTTACCCTCTTTTGACTCAAAGACTCAGTAAAAGTTTCTTATGCCTTAGCATGTATTTTTTTTTACCCATTTTTTTAGGGGTTGTTGATCGAAACCCTTTTATTTTTCGTGTCTTAGCACAAATTCGTATTTGAATAACTTTGATACCTCTTAAGGTTTTTAGAGGGCTGAATTTGATCGAAGACCTTTAATTATTTTGCCGAGGCTAGCCTTTTTAATCGGTTTTCAGAGGATTCGAAGGCCTGTTTTTATTGCGAGGTTCAGACGTCTCCGAGTCCCATTAGTTTGGTCGTAGCCTTTTGTGTGTGATTCTTTGTCTTACTTTCCCGACAACACTTCGAACTTGTTCGAAGTGTTGGTCCCCGAGAATGATGGCCTTAGCCTATAAATCGAGGAGTGCCTCTTTGAGGTTTTTACATAGTTTGAACATGTTAATTTCCGACGGCAGTCCCCAAGTAAGGGGTTAATTGCTCGAGCTTTAGGTTCGATTGGCTCTTGAGCTGAATCACTTACTTGTGTTTTTGGGGGAAGAAAGAGTGTTTGAAAATTTGCCCCATATGTTTTAGGTTTCTGAAAATAGAAAAATAACTGAAAAGTCCCGCTTGTATAATACCCTCAGACCCTCACCGTGGAACGCATAAAAAGGGTTGCGGCCGCGGAGCTCCACCACGGACCGCAAAATATCGAGCGCGGCCGCGAAGGATTGGCCTTGCTCACTGCGGATCGTATAAATTCCACCGTGGTAGCGAGAAATCGCTGCGGACCGCAAAGCCGGGTTCAGAGACCTGCAACTTCTCTCAACCTGCAACAGTTATTTTTTTCCAAGTCTAAATCCAATCTGTGGCCTATCCAAAACTCACTCGAGCCCTCGGGACTCCAAATCAAACATGCTCGAAAGTCCAAAAACATCATACGGACTTGCTTGTGCGATCAAATCATCAAAATAACATCAACCACTATGAACTAAGCCTCAAATTCATGAAATCACTTAAAAAATCAAAAATTCATAATTTTCTCAAATAAGGTCCGATCTATATTAAACGGACTCCAAATCTTACCAAACATCACATATTCAACTAAATTATTATTTCAAACTTGTACCAGGCTCCGGAACCAAAATACCGACCCGATACCATCAATTTCATCATCTTTTATTTCCCAAAAACTCTAAGAATTTCTGTTAAATAATTTTCTTCAAAATTAATTTCTTGGGCTTGAGACCTTAGAATTCGATTGCGGACATACACCCAAGTTTCATATTTTCCTACGGACCCTTTGGGAGCGTCAAAACACGGGTCCGAATCCGTTTATCCAAAATGTTGACCGAAGTCAACCGAAATACATTTTAAAAGCAAAATTTATCATTTTTCATAGATTTTCGCATAATGGCTTTCCGGATACACGTCCGGACTGCGCACGCACATCGATGTAAGATAAAAAGGAGATTTTAAGGCTTTGGATCACAAAATTTATTTTTAAAATAAGTGATAACCTTTTGGGTCATGACATCAATTATGTATAGCTAACAGAAATAGTTTTAGTTAGCCAAATATGAGCATGATTTCTTATTTTAAATGGATGGGGAAGCCCCCCTACACGGAGAAGAGAATAATCGATTGTGGTGATAAATTTTATTAACTGCGTATTATTCTGAGACCCATGAACAGAAAATATAATATATGAATAGAGTCGTTTATGAAAATTGTGTGTTTGCTCGTTTCTTCTGTATAATTTGGATCATGCCAAAAAGAAAGAAGGGATAGCCTTAACATACCTGAGTCGATTCTCTTGAGAAAGATTACATCATACTCCCTTGATATTGCAAAATCTCACGTTAATTTGAATTTTTGAAGGCTTGGGCGTAGCATATATGCATTTGCATATTAGAAATGTTTTAACGTACTTTCTTGGTAAGAAGAGCTTGCTGGACTATTAACTTGAAACAAAATTTTCCTAAAACTTGAACTCTTTCAGAAGAGGTGTAGTGAATGATTTTAAATTTTGAGATTGTTACTCTTACTTTAGGTGGGCCCCTCGTTGAGAGCTTGGTGTCACTTTAAGGTGTGACACCTTTTCCATCTTCATTATTAGTCATTTAGAGAGCTTAGGAAAGCTCGCCACGTTGCGCGGGTTTTTTTAATAATTATCCACTAATTTATTAATTAACTTGGTAATATTTCGTTATCCGATAATTAACCAATTATAAATATAATTAAGAATTATATTAAATTATTCAAAATACTACCTTTTTCTAATCTCATACTATCACAGTCATATGGTACCTTGTATGGTACTAATCCATAAATATCGGGTATTATGGCTCGGACCTTATTTTATCCCAAATCGACAATCTTCAATGAAACTCATTTTCTTCAATTTGTGTATCCTTTATCCTTCGTGGCACTTACTTATCGCTTGTTATAAATAACATAAATATGTTAACCTCAAGATAATCTCATCCCCGAGCTTACGTTGATTAATTTAAGACAAAACTTTAACGTATGAAAATGCAATATGTAACATCCTTCCCTCCTTAGAAACATTCGTCCTCAAATGATTAACTACATGGGATCTATATAACTTTGGTAGAGTCGCCTTTATAACAATACTACTACCAACTCTTCCTGTAGAACTCAATAACTCAACGCCATATAGGGCCACAATCATTAATTATGACAATGGCCTCACACGACCAATGACAATAATTAACATAAGAATCCGTACACGTACCTTAAGGTTATGAAGTCTCAGTCAGAACCTTCTCTGGAGGAGGAAATAAGTAGGGATATCTAGACTTCATGTCTTCCTCGGCCTCCCAAGTTATTTCTTCCACATTGTTGTTTCTCCAATGTACCTTCACCGAAGCTACATCTTTAGTTCTCAATCTCCGAATCTGTCTGTCTAATATAGCAATAGGAGTTTCTTCGTATAATAGCTGCTCTGTGACCTGAACGTTGTCAACTGACACGATTCTGGAAGGATCTCCGATACATTTACAGAGCATAGACATATGAAAGACTGGATGTACAGACTCCAAGTCTGAAGGCAAATCTAACTCATATGCTACCTGGCCTACCTTGCGTGTGATCCTATATGGTCCAATGTACCGATGGCTAAGTTTTCCTTTCTTACCAAACCTCATAACACCTTTCATCGGTGATACCTTTAGGAATATCCAGTTGTCAACCTGAAACTCCAAGTCTTTCCGTCGATTATCCGCATAAGACTTCTGAAGGCTTTAAGCTTCTAATAGACTATCCTATATGAGCTTAATTTTCTCGATTGCTTGGTGTACCAATTCTGGTCCGTCTAACATAGTTTCCCGAACGTCGAACCACCCTATAGGTGACCTACGCTTTCATTCGTAAAGAGCTTCGTATGGAGCCATCTGAATACTGGAATGTTAGCTATTATTATATGCGAAATCAATATGCGGCAGATGATCATCCCAACAACCTTTGAAGTCTATCACAGAAGCTCTTAACATATCCTCAAGTGTCTGAATAGTACGCTCAGCCTGTCCGTCTATCTAGGAATGAAATGTTGTACTAAGACTTACCCGAGTCTCCAATCCTTTTTGGAAGGACCTTTAGAAGTTAGCTGTAAATTGAGCTCCTCTATCCGAGATAATAGATATAGGGACACCATGCAGTCGCACTATCTCCTTAATATAAAGCCTTGTATAATCATTTGCGAAATATTTAGTCCTAATAGGCATAAAATAGGCTGACTTTGTAAGCCTATCAACAATTACCCATATCGAATCAAACTTACACTAGGTACGAGGTAAGACTACGATGAAATTCATATTGATTACTTCCCATTTCCAAGTCGGAATCTGCATAGCCTGCAATAATCCACGAGTTTCTGATACTCAATCTTAACATGCTGACAGTTAGGACATTGAGCAACAAACTCTGCTATGTCCTTTTTCATTCCATCCCACCAATATATTTCCCTGATATCATGATACATCTTTGTCGCTTATGGATGGATAGAATAACGAGAATAGTGAGTTTTCCCTATAACAACATTAGGGACGCATAATCGTCCTCGATATCTGAGGACCCCATCTTCTGTATTTCCAACGATTTCTTCTCCTTCTGAGGGGTGGTATCCATATAATGAACTAACACAAGATCCTTGTACTGGCGTTCCTTTACTTCAGTTACTAAAGAGGATGTTGTTGTATCATGAATAGTAATTCTAATATCACCTTAGTCCAGTAACCGAACTCCAAAATTAGCTAGTTGATGAACCTCATAGGCTATTCCCCTCTTTTCTGGCTGTAAATACACATAGATCTAGGGCTGAGGGCATCGACAACTACGTTTGCCTTCCCCAAATGGTATAATATATCAATGTCATAGTCTTTAAATAGCTCAAATCATCTCCTTTGATGTAAATTCAATACCTTTTGCTTGAAGATATATTGGAGGCTCTTATGATCCATATAGATATCAACATAAATGCCATACAAGTAGTGCCTCCACATCTTTAGTGCATGAATCACCGCGGCTAACTCTAAATCATGGGTCTGGTTGTTCTTCTCATGCTTTCTTAGTTGTCTAGAAGCATAAGCTACAACCTTATCATGCTGCATCAGCACACAACCCAATCCAGCGCTTGAAGCGTCACAATAGATAATGTAACCATCGGTCCCTTCCGGGAGCGTTAGAACCAATGCTGAAGTTAATATGTCCTTCAACGTCTGGAAACTCCGTTCGCAAGCGTCAATCCATTGAAACTTTGCTCCCTTCTAAGTCAACTTTGTCAAAGGTGCTGAAAAGGAAGAAAATCCCTCTACAAATCTCCCATATTAGCCTGCCAAACTTAGAAAGCTACGAACAGATTTTATTTTCGAAAACACCGTTCACGCGGGGCACTGTTCACGCGCGTTGCACTGTTCACCCGCGGATACTGTTCACTGCTGCTACAAATTACACCAACAGTCAATTAATTGCAGCACAACTATTTTTTACTAAATGGCTCTAACTCCATCATACGAACTCGGAATTAGACGATTCTTGTTCCTATGAGTCACAAATAATAATACAAACACAACCCTTCAATCGAAACTCAATTCGGAGCTTGTTTGCCTAGTTCAATACCCATTTCGCTTGTTAAACAATTAACTCACATATCGCGTAAAAAAAACCCAATTGCGACTTGATGAAATTAAACCAAAATTTTCAGATTAGTCCTATAATTCATGATTTAAATTCTGGAAGTCTCGAAATCAAATATGGATCTCTAGAACTAAAAATGAATCTTTAGATCATTACATTTATGCTCAAAACAACAAAAATCTTCCAAAAATGACCCGTTGGGCATCCGAAACACACCCGAGGCCCCCGGGACCCCGACCAATAACATCAACCAGTCCCAAAATACATTACGGACTTGCTCGAAGCCTCAAATAATATCAAACAACGCTAAAATCATGAGTCAACCTCCAATCCAAGCTTTATGAACTTTAGAACTTCCAACTTCTATTTCTGATGCCGAAACCTATCAAATCACGTCCGATTGACTTCAAATTTTGCACACAAGTCCAAAATGACATAATGAAGCTACAGCAATTCTCGGAATTCTATTCCGACCCTCGGATCAAAATCTCACCTATCACCCAGAATTCGCCAAAATACTAACTTTGCCAATTTATGCTTAATTCTACACTAGTCATCACAAAAATATTCCGAACATACTCCTAAGTCTCAAATCACCTAACGAAGCTATCCAAACCATAAAATTCACATTTTGAGCCTGATATCAAAATTTCCACTTCCGGTCGAATTTTCTCAAAAACCTTTAAATTTCTATCTTTAGCCAAACAGCTCCAAAATGATCTACGAACCTCCGAATTCACTTCCGATCGCGCTCCCAAATCCAGAATCACCATACGAGCTACTCCCAGTCTCGGAATCCCAAACGGACATCAATAGTACTGAAATGCATTTTAAGCCAAACTGATGCAATTTCTTCTAAAATGCTATCTTCCACAATAGTCGCCAAAACGCTCCCGGGTTATCCAAAATCGATCCGGGCATATGCCCAAGTCCGAAATCATCATACGAACCTGCTGGAACCTTCGGATCCCGATTCCGAGGTCATTTACTCAAAATTCCAATCCTAGTTCATTTCTTCAACTTTAAGCTTTCAAAATGAGAATTTCCATTTAGATTTGACTCCAAACTTCCTGAATTTTAATTCTGACCATACACACAAGTCAATATACCTGAGATGAAGCTGCTCATGGCCTCAAACTGCTGAATGACACGTCAGAGCTCAAAACGACCAGTTGGGTCGTTACATTAAGGACCACAATAAAATTTCGTCCCAATACATATACATTTAGAGACGAGATTATTAAATCGTCCCCTAATGTTGGTTGCTGATAAGGCTTTTTCTTGCAGTGTATTATAGCTCAGACCGTATTTTATCCCAAATCGACAACCTTCAACGAAACTCGTTTCTTTAATTCGTGTATCCTTTATCCTTCATAGCACTTACTTATCGCTTGTTATAAATAGCATAAATATGTTAACTTGAAGATAATCTCATCCCCGAGCTTACGTTGATTAACTTACGACGAAACTTTAACGTACGAAAATGCGACATATAACAGATATGTTGTTATTGTCCCGTACTTGACCTCTATCCCAATTGTTGTGGTGTTGTTGATGTCTTTTACTTGCTTAACTTGCATATGCCTTGCCTATTTTCTGCTTTTGAAATTATTCTCATGTCATACCTATTCTGTCGCACTCTAGTTTAAGCATTCCATCATGCTCGTCATTCATGCCCATACTTGTTAACCTGTAAAAATCACATTTTCCTTCTTATTTGTCATATTTGCATTCAGGATTCCATTATACTATTTAATTAACGTTGATATCCCTTGCTTTTCAATTGTTGTTATTACTCACGTGCTTTCTGTTTAGTCCTTTACTGTTGCCCATATGTATATCTTTATTGTTGTTACTTGCGTATTTTCTACTTTATAATTCCTGTTATTGTGTTTCTGTCATATGGTTGACTTTGTTATACGTATATTTGGAAGGATGAGTTGAAAGCCCGAAGGGTGTTGCCGTTCTAATTGAATTGTTACATAAATTTATTTATATATGGTGAGGATTAGATAGAAGCCCGAAGGGTGTAACTGTGCAAATGTGACTTGATATCTTGGATACACTTATTATAGCAGGAAAGATTGTAAACCTTTTATTGTAATTCCTGCTAGTAATTGTTGACTGTCTCATAGAGTTATATATGGTAATTCTGTCTATTATATTTTAAACTGCTTATACTATTAGTCCAGTGTACAGGTTATAACAAATAACATTTTCAACTAAAAGCCTCGTCACTACTTCGACGAGGTTAGATAAAATACATACCAGCAATGGGGTCGGTTGTACTAGTACTGCATTTTTGCACGTTGCGTGAAGATCTTTGGTGCGGAGCTGCTTGTGACTTCGGGTGCTGATCCAAAAGATGTTCGTGCATTTGGATATAGCTGCCATTTGGCCTTGGTAGCTTAGGTTATTGCTAATCTGTTGACTTAACCTTAAAACAGAACGTATATTTATTGTGTATCGATCTTGAAATTTCAAATCATGGAATCTCGTGATTCGTACTACTAGGTCTTAGGTAATCTTGTAGATGTTTAGTTATCTATTCTTTATTCTCTTATAATCTCAATTGAGTTGTATTTTCAGTTAGTTGGCTAACCTAGCGAGATGAGTTAGGTACCATCACGACTTTTGATTTTTGGGTCGTGATAAGGTGGCATCAGAGCACTAAGTTCGTAGGTTCTACGAGTCATGAGCAAGTATCTAGTAGAGTCCTGCAGATCATATGATGACGTCCATACCCATCTTCGAGAGGCTACATGGAACTTAGGAAAGATTTCCCTTTCTTGTTTCCTTATTACGACTTTGACTCTTCCTGATCGCTCGTATGTGATGTTGTGTGCTTAATATTCACTATGTGCTGACGATTGGTGATGTTGCAGATGAATTATAATGGGCTATGGATGCTTGATTATCATCGCGATGTGTTGTCTAGCCTCAGAAGCGATGTGGTATGAGACGGTTTCATATGTCTGGTTGGTAAGCACAGGTTTGGGAAGATTAGCTGGTCGTCAGGCTATTGTGATTAAGGTGGGTTCATGACAAGGTGTTGATTTTAGTAAAACCGGTGGGCCATCTCTTGCATGATGAGTTTGGATTGTGCATATCGTATGGGGTTTCCATTCGGTGGAGTGCATATGTTATCATTTCAGAGCATTTGGGCAAGTTGTTTGACTATCGTAATGATGGGTAAGCGTTGGCAGAGTCTTCGGGGTGTTCTATGATCATTAAACGAATTTGTG
The DNA here is from genome assembly GCA_026770625.1 of Nicotiana glauca. NCBI lineage: Eukaryota > Viridiplantae > Streptophyta > Magnoliopsida > Solanales > Solanaceae > Nicotiana > Nicotiana glauca. The sequence goes on from MU726122.1 coordinate 155,077, forward strand.
AAGTATTCAGTTAAATAGTCATGCGGGATCGGGGCATGCTATGAAGATATGATACTTTGAGGTGTTGATGAGGTGTTCTATGGCTTCGAGCTAAGTGGTGGAGTCTTCTAAGGATGATCGTATTGTAGGATCATGGGCCGTATCAGTTTCCAAACAGCGATTTCTTGGTTATTCCTTTGAATGGGCTTATGCTGGTGCAACATTGGTTGCTCGACGCGTATTAGATGTGTATTGAAGATCAGAGTAAGATGAGTGGTTATCGAAAAGGTTCTGGCGAGTTTCAGGTCTTATGTAGCCTTTTAGGACTTTTGAATTGTCTACGGGTGGGCTTGGAAATAGTAGCGAATACTAAGCAGATCTGCGGTATTTCCTTGTCAATAAAGGTCTACTTGTCAATGTTGGGGTGATCCAACAAATGACGTTGGGTCCCTAGGTTGTTCCTTAGGGCGGTTAGGTCGGATTGAGTTACTTTCGGGTTGGCGATTTGTGTGACTTGCTTGAGTTAGAGGTAATTGGTTCTGAATACTTGATTATGTGTTACGGAGTTCCGGAGAATTTGTCATGGTTATGACAACGGTCGGAGTTGATGTTTTCTACATGTATAGAAGCTATATTGCGTGTGGCGGTATTCTTCTAGATTGAGTTAAATGAACGATTCTCGGTTGATGAAGTATTCAATTTGATTATGAGATATTTGTAGTGTTGCGAGTTAGCATGTTAGAGGCGATGCGCCGTGTGGAGTTGAAATGTGCATGTACAAGGTTGCGGTTTAGTTTCGGGGGGAAGGGTATGAATTCTTGATGTATCGGACAATTTTGGGTGTCCAAGGTTTTGTTGGCACTATTTGTTTTCACCAGAGCACCTGTCGGCAAGTACATTGTGGGTGCATTTTCATGGGATGATGGAGTATGAGTTACGCATCTGCCATTTGAGTAGCGAATTTGGATATTGGGTATAAAGATTCTGGTATTCGTGAGGTTCAGAGACCGGGTGTTCTTATTAGCAGACCATTCGCTAATTGCGAGTTGTGAAGGAATGTAGAAGATTGGATGATTAATGGTAGGTGCTTATGGAAAGGTTGCTATAGACTTTTGGGAGGGTTATTACATGTTTGAGTATGATCGAAATTTGATTTAGGGATTATTTTGAGCCTAATGAGGGTATGTATTCTGTATCAGGTTGGATTTTCTTGCTCTTGCGCAATTGATGCCATATATATATATATATATATCATCGAGCGGAGTGGATGTTTTTGCGCCTTGGTTTATGTCGTATGTTTGTCTCTTATGCTATGACGGGTTGTGAGGGTTACATGATTATTCTCACGCATATTGTGATTCAGCTTAGGCCTCATGGCACTATGGGCAAGGTGGCCTTGTGATGTTGATTTGCTTATTGCACCATAGTTGTGCTTGACTTTCTCAGTATTGTTTGTTTCTAATGATTTTTCCCACAGTTATATTTTGTGCACCCTGTTGTGTTTGATGTTGATGCACATGTGATCAGTGAGCCAGAGTATTATGGCTCGAAGGGTACCCTATGTAGACATGTAAATTTTAACCCTCAACGTCTTCAAGCTATATTAGCAGTTTCGCATATTTTATATATTTTATTGTAGGATTCTAATATAATATTTTTATTGTTATTTTATTTAGTATTAAAAAAAATCAAAAACACAAAAAGTGTTTCAAGTCTATTAAATTTTAGGTTAATTAGTACTTAATGTAGTAATACTATTTTCACCTATTTTATCTATTTTTATTTCTATATAATCTTAAAAAATACCAAAATAATTGTTTCACAATATATGTTGACACCCAATTTTTCCTTATATATTTTCAATATGCAAAATAACTTCAAAATGGCATATATGCATATGTAAGCATATTCAAGTGTTTTATTTTTTTCATAATTTTAAAGGTTTTTTAAATCAATTTATTTCCCTTTTTATCCATAAAAACCCAATAATTATTTTCAAAAGTATTATTTTTGGTAAATCATTGTCACATCTCCTTTTTTACACACCACTCCGAAGGATTAGTGTATAAGAAAGTTTTTTCACTTTAAGTGACATTATTTGAAATGTGATTATTTTATTTATTTCAGAGTCGCCGCTTGGGATAGTTTATTTGGTGTCCCAAGTCACCGGTTTATTTTGAATCCCAAATCGAGCAAAATTTTGACTTTCCTTTTGAAGTCTGCGAACCAGAAATTCTGAATAAGGAATTCTGTTAATCCGGGGAAGGTGTTAGGCACCCCTGGATTCCATGGTTCTAGCACGGTCACTTAAACTATTACCATTGGCTTATTATATGATTTTAATCCTATGGTGCAATTTTAAATTATTTACTGATTTTAATTAATTTTAAGGAAGCTTGAACGTCATCTAAAACATGTCTTTGGATCGCGTTATATGAAATGCACCCGCAATCCGAAACACATTTTATTCAACGTTGTAGGATTTGGATTTGGGTCACATGAAATGCACACCCGAGTTTAGGAGGGTAATATTATTAAAATAACGCGCCTAAAGCAGCTACGCGTTTTTAACTTTGCGAGGACCATGAAAAATTCAACTAAATCGCACACCTCAATTTTTAAAGGATTAAAATTAATTAAATGAGGGCCATGAGTTTTAGAATTTTATTTGGCATGACACGCCTCACATTATTTCAAAAGGAAATGTATTCAATTAAAAGAACTACAATGGAGATCAATCCAACCCCCGACTCCACATGCAATTCATTGTCCTAATTTCTCTAAATAGTTCAAACATCTGCTATACATTCAACTAAAGAATAACATGAACACATGGAGATCACGGGAAAAGGTAGGAAAAACACATTAAAATATAAATAACTAAGCTGAAACAAAGGAGCAGAATGGCTTAAGCTAGCCCGTAAGACTCAAATACATTTGAAATGAAACTAAACATCTAACGGAAACTTAAAACTTCTAAAGCAAATCACCACAAGAAAAAGATACTGAACATCTAGACTTTATAAAAGTAATAACGTAACGTGCATTAAGATAAGGGAAGACTTAGTTAGTATTCTAAATATGTTTCGAATATTACCTATTGATAGATCTTCCATTATTAGTTTCATGATGAACACTCTAAAGATTATTGCCAAGGGAAAAACTGATGATGTCCATCTCATTTGAAGAAGTATTAGGCATGTGCCTAATAAAAGTTTCTTTGGTTTGGTAGCCAACCTTGTTGACTTGTTTTGGTTAGGTAGCCAACTTTGTTG
>MU726122.1:162151-179485 GCA_026770625.1 Nicotiana glauca
AAAATTCCTTACTATAGTGATATCAGTTTCTCCTCTCGGGGCCGTGGTTTTTTCCCTTATTCAAAAGGGTTTTCCACGTAAAAATCTTGGTGTCATTGTTACTCTTTTATTTTTGTTAATTACCGTATCTCGGTGCTACATTATTATTCTGCTTTTATTATCGTGAATCTTATTTTTGTGGGGGTTTATTCCCAACAAAAACCACTGACTTGACGAAAACAAAAGTCTCAAAGATAAAACTCAAAGATCTAGAAAATCAGAACTTCAACTAGACCGAGACGAGACCTGCAAATCTGAAAATGAAATTGAACCTAAAGCTCTAAACAAAAAAAATTAAAAAAAAAATAAATCAACCAAATGACTCAAACAAGTGACAATTCTGAATAGAGGAAAATTAAAGGAACTATACTTGAGCACTATAAATTTTTGTGAAAAAAAAAAATCCCTAAGAAGGAAAGTAAATATACTGTCGAAAAGGAATCAAAAATCACGTAGGCAACCACGAAGTATAAAACGGATCAGATCTTAATCTTACGAGAATAAACCATATCGTATTTTAAAATCATTTTAGCAATCCTAATTAAGACACCAAATCAAAACAAACAAATATACAAAGGGCCAGTAACACATTTATCCCTATAGAACTTCAAATTAAAAATTAGGAATGAAAAAAGAGACCTGAAATTGCTTTCAAATATTGAAATTCCAGCAGTTACAGCAACGGAATGGAGCAAGACAGAGCAACCAATGAATCCGGAACAGTAAATCTCAACAAAATTTCCGAACGAAAATAGCAAACCTCGACCGGAACACTCGAACGACAATGAACAACAGTAAACTCGAAACAACCACGGCTCAATCAAATTCCATATACAAAACCAAAATCCGAAGAAAAATGAATGAAGAAGCAGAAGGTCCTAGGTCTATTGCGGCTGTGCAGCTTTTAGAATTTTAGGTTAGCCTTTTTTGATCTTTTCTTTGTCCTTTAGTTGATTTGATGAAGAACGAAGAACAAGAGCTGTTTGCTTCTCTGATGAAAGGGGCTACGGCGCATCGCATGGGTTTTTTTAGGCGTTTGTGGTGTGTTTTTTGGGCGAAGGAAAACGGCCGATCGTGCATTTAGGGTGTGTGTATTATTATATAAGAGCAAGGATTAACTTACGTCAAACGTGGATTGGGGTATGATCTCAATATTTTGAGCTATTTCAAATTGGGTCTTTTTCATTAAGACCAAATAAAACTAGTCCTAAATTTCATACTCGTTCAAAAAATACTATACTATTTCTTAATTAATCCTACTTAAGTAAAAAAAAATAACTATTAAAACAAACTTTTTTTTTGTAATTTTCAAATATCATACTAAAAGATGAAAAAATAAATTTGAAAAACCATTATAAAAATTAAAATAATATTCCTGAAATTAAAGTGAAACTAATTTTTTGTATTTTTATTTGAATTTTATGTAAAGTAGATAAATTAAAGGTGACTAGATTGGCTAAAAAAAAGAAAATATTTTTCGTAATTTTTATTTTTTGTGATAAAATAAAGTTAAAGGGTCAAAACAAGCTAAAATATCGATATTAGCCCTAAATTAAATATTTATATGCTAAAATATAGCTAAGGTAATTTTTTGCATATTTTTACAAATTTATTTAGTATTTTTCAAAGGTAAAGTGCATAATTGCAATATTAACCTCTTTTAAGATTTAATTATGTTTTAATTCATAAAATCAAGTCCTGTATTTTTAAATTATCAATTCTATATCATAAATCATTTTAGTACTTTCAATTTATTTCCAGAAATTGATTTACTATTTTTTATAATTTTAAAAGGGAAAATTGGCTAATTAAATAATAATAACCCAATTATATTTCAATTTTAGCCTAAATCTAACCCCAAATTGAACCCAATTTCCCCGGCCCAATTCCCATTCAAAGCCGACCCCTAATCCAATTAAACGACCCAACGCGGATCCCCTACCTAACCATTCAATCCTGGCCGTTGATCATTTAGATCAACGACCAATATTAGCCCTTTCGTTTTTAACCTTAAACGACCATTTACCCTACCTCATTCTTCACCACATGCCGCCCTTGAATCCCTTTTTCTCTCAATTCTCTCAGAAACCTTACCTGAACCCTAGCCGCCGCCCTCTAATTCCACCCTAATCCACCATAATACCTTCTTAATCCATGGCCCCTCGTGGTCATTTGAGACGTGTATCAGCCTCATATGGCTCTTGGGTGTTTGGTTATGTGGTTTCATGGCTAGACCTCGAAGGAGTCTGGTCCAGTCCTTGCTCGACTGTTGTTCATGGCCTTTCTTCGGCCATCCACGACCTTTTTTCGGCCATTCATGGCCTTTCAAGGCCAATCCTTGGCTTTTTCCGGTTAGATCGTTAACTTTTGAAGTCTTTCTCACTTTTCTAGGTTCTTTGAAACCCTAATCTCTAAGACCTTTCGATTCCTTAATTAAAGGGAATCACTTGTGTAATTGATTCTTACTTGTGACTGTTTCCATGTTTTTGTCAAACTTTACTGATTACCTTACTTATCAGTCATTTTCAAAAGCTATAAATACCCACCCCTCTTCTTTCAAAATGCACGAACAACTTGAGTTCGAAACACACACTTACACTTAAAACTCTCTCACTCTCTCTCTTTACTACTACTTGTGTTGTTGCTTTGTCTAGCCGGTTAAAAGCCAAGGCTAGACTGTGGACTCTTGTTTGCTTTACTTTCCTGCACTTTGCTTCTCTATTGATATGTCCTAGTTTACTCTTTAGTCTCAACAACAATATGATTCTTTAAGTTGCTTCAGTTTCTCATTCATGCTCATTTCTAACCAATGTTTCTGCAGTCTTTTTACATTACTAGCATGCTGAAATATGTCCCTTTTCCCTTTAGATCAATGTTTCCCTATGTATGTACTCTGTCAATCGCTTGTTATGCGATTTGCTGATTTATGAAACCCCAATCCCATATCCCTCTATGTGTTTGTGTTCCTTTGTTTGGTTTGTGGGCAGGCCAGCATCATATATTGTTGTGCATGACCAAACCTACCCCTTCTGGGGTCACATTCTTCATACAATGTATTCCCAAAATTTCTCGACCCCTTTGTGTAACTACTGATTCTGGTATTTTGAGCTTTGCTACTACTGTTTTCAAATCACCTTTTAATACTTACTATTTCCAACTCAGTTTTAATCAAACTCTGTCCTGCATTTCCTCTACATTCTTAGAACCTAGGGTCTGTCCCTCTTGTGTGAGCCTTGACTTGGGACCCTTGAGCTCCATATGAACTTGGACACATAAGGGCTGGCTCTTCTATACTGCACTCATTCTTGTCTTGTTATGAAAACCTGGGTGTAAGCACACCCTTAGGGAACTTTGACATACCCAGGTATGAGAAAGGCTTTGAACATCATGGGCATCTGAAGTGATTAATTATATAACTCAGATAGGAAGTCAAGATCATGCTTCTTTTGGTTGTAATTTCTTATTTCTATACTTCTTTTATAATTTAAGTACCTGGTCTGTAATAATTTGTAACGACCATTGCGGTTGGCTAGTGAAAAGGGATGGGGGTAATTATGCATGTTTTAAGGGTAGATATCCTGCCTATAGGATCTATTTAATAAGTTCTGCATGTTTTACTTCCACACTTAGATATCCTGCCTATATGATCTGTTTAATAAATTCTGCATGTTTTACTCACATACTTAAATATCCTGCCTATAGGATCTGTTTAATAAATTCTGCATGTTTTACTTCCACGCTTAGATATCCTGCCTATAGGATCTGTTCAACAAATTCTACATGTTTACTTCCACACTTAGACATCATGCCTATATGATCTAATGGCTATAATTAGGCATTATGTCCACAAGTTAAAACCAGCTTCAAAATTAGATGTCATGCCTATAAAGTTAATATCAATCTTTTTATAGAGATCATGCCTATAGGAATTTTACTGCGATCAAATAAATTCGGCCCACTCTACTTCATGTCCAATTAGATACCATGCCTATAGGACCAAAATCACCTTTGAATACTTAGATGCCATGTTTGTAGGAATAAAATCAATTATAATAAAAATCATGCCTATAGGACCTAAAACCAATTTAGTTAAAATCAGTTTGACTCATACTGTTCTAATCAGTTTAAACTACCTACTCCTTTTATGAATACAGTTTAGAAAGCATGCCTATAGGATCCAAATTGCTCGTTTAGAACTGTTTACTTTTTACTACACTCCTAATCAGCAATAGATATCATGCTCCTAGGACATCACAGTTACGCCTAGGCAAGCCTTATGTAATAACACTGATAAAATTGAATCCGCCTTTATCTAACTAGCAACTGCTACAATCAGCAGGCATGCCTGATTTGGGCTTCTTATCTGAGCTATATAATGAATATGGTTCTAACTCAAATCCCCTACCTTAGGATTTTTAAAATTCAGACTTTAACTATGTTTGAGTCATGCTATTTATGTGTATTATTTGCAGAGGATTGTACGAGCCTTCTAATTGCTTATATGTTTTCCCTTTAAATGAAGTCCTACGTGCTTTATATATATATATATATATATATATATATATATATATATATATATATATATATATATATATCTTATATTTTTCAACAAATGTATCCTTGTCCGATGGCTTTGATCACATGCTTTGCTGGAACGGTTGCCCAAAGAATTTAAGTTCTTTATTTAAAGGCGAGAAAAAAATTATTACTTCAAGTCTCGTCTTTGAGGTCTGGAAAGCTTCCCCTCGACAAACCTTGAAGTAGGGGGCATTTATAGACATCTAAATTTTAATGGATTAAGCTAAATCCTAAATTCAAGATACTACAAGATCTCTTGAAGTTTTAGGAGTCTGTCAATGTTGTTTGGAGGCTACTCTACCTAAACCCTAGGTCACTCCTATAAAAAGGGTTACATAATCCTTTAAAAAAGATCTCAAAAATATGGAGATCATCTCATTAATTCCATAAACTCTCTAAATATGCACAAAGAGAACAAATACGACATCTTCGAAATTCCATAAAACTCTTGGGATGTTAATTAAGAGATCAAAGACATGTCAAATATGCCTTGTTCAAAGTTCTAGCAATATTCAAGATCTAGATGGAGTGCTGCTACATGCTTCTTGATAATCAAATACATCAAGGAAATGCATATTACCAACGTTCGAGAAATATGCCGCTAAGGCCTCGAATTACGGATAACAATTCGGAGGAAGAATCAAGGCAACAAATAGAATTGTACCCACATCATTTTATCAATAAAATTACGTTTCTTCATATTTATACTGTGGTTGTAATCTATTTTTTGTATCGCATATAATTTGTTGCAAACAGTGGGAAAGGTAGATATGGATATGATGACCGGTGTGCTAATGCCACGTGTATCCCCTCTTTTGAGGAGTGATTATAGGGTATTGCATTGATGTGATCCATATTACAAATAAACCTAGGACCCCTTTACATTCATCATCATGCTTAGTTATAACTCCTCTTTTCAAAACATTTGCTTTATTTAATCCTTTTTTCAAACACTTGTGTATTTAAAATACCTTCTTATGTGAGCCTTGTTTGTTTACTTGCTAATAGCACAAATTCACAAAGAACTATCTGGCCGGGAACAACACTAGTGGATCTTGAGGGGTGCCTAACACCTTCCCCTTGAGATAATTTCAAGCCCTTACCATATCTCTGGTTATCAAATGTAGTTGTAGTTGAACCCTATAGGTGCCATAACACACCTTAAAGACGTTAGGTGGCGACTCTTCAAAATTTGCAAAACCCCTTTCCCAAAAGGAGAGAGAGTTGTCCCAGCCAAATGTCATAAATCCAATTCCGCAAAGGAAAAAGGGGGCACGACGATATAATATTATTTATCTTAATTTTTAGAGTTAGTTATGTATATTATATTATTGATTTTACATTATTGTAGAAAAAGAATTAAGATTTTGGGTTGGAGAGGCCTAAATTCGGCCAAGCCCAAATCCCTAACTCAAACCCTTTTCTTACCCATCTGACCCATATCCCTAAATAATTCAGTCTTGGCCATTCATCCATTTCAATCCAATGAACACTATTAATTCTAACACCCAATATAACACAAAGGAAATAACCTAATCTAGAGGACCCAATTTCTAAAAGCTGAGAACGGCAGAACCCAAACCCCCCGATCAAATTCCTTATCTCCATCCGTCTCACCCCCAAAATTCCGTCCGCCTCTACCGCCGCTTCACTACCAAAACCCACCAAAACTTCACCCACCTTCCATCGAAGAGACCACCAGAGACTAGCCGCAAAACTCTATCCTCTTAAACTTGAGAGACAGTAGTCATTCCCCCCTTTGAGAATCAAAGATCTCTCTCTATCTTGGAGAGTAACAACACCCTATCTCACCGAAAGCTGAATCCACACGCCTCTCTACCTCCCAGAAATAGCTGCACGTCGCCGCCATTTCCATCTCAATGAGATTTGCCAAACCACCCAAATCCCCTTTTGTTTTTCACTCCTAATAGTATATAGCAGCCATGGAAATATTTTAAAACCTTTACCCTAATGCCTCTTTATAACAAAGTTACCAATCTGAAATTTACCACCTTGGAACCATCCAAAAACCACTATTAAAATAGCTCCCAAAGTAAACATACATGGGAATCTCCTGGGATACCGTCCCATAGCCCCAAAGCAAATTCACAGCAGCAACGAGAAACTCAGTTCAATCAAATTTCACACCCAGGTAAAGCAAGTATTCCTAACCTAGCATGCTGCACATAATTCAAGTAGGGTAGTAGAACAAATAAGAAGTTAAATCAATTAGACATGCTTCCCTAAACTAACAACATGCTTAACTTGCAAGTAATATAACACGAATGGAAAACACAATTCTAAGTACTTAATGGAAACCATATTTTTCAACAATTAGCACAAGTAAGCACTCGTCACCTTACGTACAAGGCATTTAATTAACAAATATACCAATCGTAAGGGGAAGGTCCTGTCGCGCCCCCTTTTTTCCCTCATTGCATCGGGAGAATTGGGTTAATGACATTTTGGGTATAGGACAAATCGTTCCTTTTGGGAACTGGGTTTTGCATTTTTTGAAGAGTCACCACCTAATGATTTATGGTGCATTAGGACACGTACAAGTTTTATTTCTATGTTTGCTTGATAACCTGAGATAGGGTAAGGGCTTAAAATTATCCTAAGGGGAAGGTGTTAGGCACCCCTCAGGATCCACTAGTGTGGTTCCCGGCCAGATAGTTCTTTATGAATTTGATACAATTAACACATAAACAGATAAGGCTCAAATAAGAGGGAATTTTAATACACAACTTATTTGAAAGTAAAACAAAGTTTAAAGAGCAATTATTAAAAGGCTGATTTTGAAAAGAAGTTATAATGCTTTAAAAGAAAAGGAAAGAAAGGGAGGGGGTCCTAGGTTTATTTATAATATGGATCACATCAATGCAATACCCGGTAATCACTCCTCAAAAGAGGGGCTACACGTGGTGTTGGCGCACCGGTCATCATATCCATATCTACCACTCCCACCCCATTTAAGGTACTAAAGCGCAGATTGGTCTTGATCATTATTGCATGCTATTACCCGTCCTATTCCTATCAGTCCCAAAGGTAATTAGGACTACTATTCCTAAAGGGGAGGGATATTAAGCTGACTTGAAGTTTAAAAGGTGAAAAAGCTAAGGCGACATATAAAACACATAAGACTGCACATCAAAGGGGAAGCACATAAAACATGAAGGCTCATATATACCTCCTCAAACAAAGAAATCAAATAGCATGGCTCAAACAACAATTAATGTCTGCATCTAAAAATACTAAGGAAAGGGGATTCATTGATGGGACAGGCCTGGTCTATTACATGACTCAGTTAGGAAGCCCGAATCAGGCCTGCATGCTAGTTGTAGCAATTACTAATTAACCGAGGAGAGTTCAGTTTTATTGTTGTCACCTAAGGCTTGCCTAAGTGTTTGGGTGAGCTCATACGAACAAGGTGTCTATTATTGATTCAGAATATGGCAAAAGCAGCAAAGACTTAAAACAAATGGTTTGAGATCCTATAGGCATGCTTGCTAAGCCGCGTTAAATAAGGGGATTAGGTTACTTAAAATCTGGTTCAGAATAGACTAATTTTAGATTAGACTAATTTCAGATTATGCAGACGATAATATCTACTATTGTTGATTTTAACCCCTATAGGCATGATATCTAGTTGAATGATTTTAACCACCTATAGGCATGATATCTAGTTGAGTGATTTTAACCCTATAGACATGATATCTAATTAAAACGAAAATAGGCAGGATTTTTTACTTGGGAATTCCTATAGACATAATTTCTATGAAAGCACGGATATTAACATTATGAACATGATACCAGATTATAACCAATTGGATCTTAAGAATATGATATCTAAATGGTGACAAACGTACAAAATCTTAGATAATTCCTATATGTAGGTTATCTCGATGTGAAGTTGAACATGCAAGATTTAAAGTAAGTCCTATAGACATGGTTTCTGAATACAGAGTTGAGCATGCAAGATCCTATAGACATGTTTTCTAAATGCAAATTGAAAATGAATAATTAGAAAGCAGTCCTATAGGCATGTTTTCTACCCTTGAGCATGTATAATTACCCATCCATTTTCCACTAGTCAATCCCGAGTGTTTATTACAAATTACTACAAACCAAAAATACTGAATTACATCAAAATATATAAAAAACAAAATTACAACCAGAGGAAGCCTAATTCTTGGCTTCCTTCCTGAGTTATGGATATAAACCGCCTCAAGATGCCATGTTTCAAAGCCTTTCTCAGACCTGGGTATATCAGAGTTCCTTAAGGGTCTCAAAGGACCCCGGGTAGTGCTTACACCTAGGTTCATAGAACCAGATGGAGATGAGTGCAGTGTGGAAAGGCCAGTCCTTATGTGTCCAAGTTCAGAGGGTGCTCATGGGTCCCAAGGCAAGGCTCACACAAGAGGGACAGAACTTAAGTGTAAGATTATGGTGAAAGTGCAGGAATATAGTTTTAAAACTAAGGGGAGAAAGGAGAGATGTAAAGGGTGATGGAAAAATAAAATAGTAAAGCAGAGAGTTAATAATTTCACACAAAGGGGGTTAGGGGTATGGAATCCATTACAAAGAGAATATGTACTTAGGCAGGGATCATCTTTGGGCATGCACAACAATAGAAGTTGCTGGCATACCTATGAGCACGTGATTTTTGCCTTATACAAATTAATTCAAAATAAAATTTTCCCATTATTTGCAATTTCGCGAATTTTGTTGTATTTTTGTTAATTATTTGCATTTGTCTGTTCATGTTTATTTTATTTTATTCATGAAAAATATAAAAATACTTTGCATTTGCATTTAGATTTTTTTTACATTTTTAGTAAAATTAGTAAATTAGGTGTTTTATAAAAATAAAAAATCACAAAAATATTCATTTTTGCATTTTAACTTTTAGCTTTGAATTTTGTAGTTTTCTTTTAATTTGGTAATTAATTAGTTGTTGTAAATACTATTTTAAGTAATTAATCTAAGTTGATTTAGGAATTAATTTAGGTTTTTATTTTTAATTTCAAAAGAAAAAAAGAATTTTGAAATTGAAAGAGAAGAAAAAGGAAATGAGAAGTTCGGATTTTGGGCCATTTTACTTAAAATTCCCAGGCCGAAACGTTTTTTGCTCAAATACCCGGTCGATCTCGCCCCTTAACCCGGTCCGCCCCTCAATTAACCAAACGACCCTGTTTCCAATCCTCAATCGGAGCCATTGATCTCACCTAATCAAACGGTCGAGAACTGGTTTATTTGACAGTATAAAACTATCCTAAGGCCTCGATCCCCCATACCATCTCTGTCTCTCATCTCCCTCATCAGAGAACCTAAACTCTAAAAAATATCTGCTGCCCTTGAATTCTCCACCATCTCTGGTGGCGGCGCCGCTCTAAATCCACCCAAAACCTTACCACACACTTCCCATAATCCCTCAAACACTAAACCACCATCAATTTCCCCAAGATCCTCTCTGTTTCTCCTTAATTTCAAATCGTAAGGCAGAACCCTAATTCTTTCTTCGCCTCTGTTTCATCATGCAAAGGTCCGGGATCATTTTTCCCAAGAGTGGAAGAGATTTCAACCAAGACGAGTGTTAGATGGTTGTTCTTATGAGAACAACCTGACTAACACTCATTTTGGTTCAAATTGGAAGCTGCCGGATAAGCTTTTCAAGCCCATTCATCCCCAAACTTAGGTATTCCCTATTCATGTTCTTTCCTGATTTTTGTTTCTCTTCCATCTTCATTCTTTCCTTTTATTTTTCTTTTATCTCTGTTTTGTTTTCACTTTGATCAGTTGAAATTTGGATAAGCAATAGTCATAAGTTAAGTTTGGACTAATTTTGTTAAAAAAGGTTAGAATTAATTTTGTTTGTTTTCATCGTTAGTATTAAAAATGATTGAGTTTCTTTAGGGGGCCATCATTTGAGTTTTAATTTGTTTGGGTCAAATTTTTGAGTTTCAGAACAATCATGTGGTTGGGTGGAGCTTTGGGCCGTTGGTTTGTTTCTGACCCGTTCTTACAACAGCCCAAGAATTTGTTTTATTGTTTGGGTCGACCTAAACCTTGTTTGGTTCATAAATATAATTGACAGGGGTTTAAGGGTTAGTTTATGGATTTTAGGGTAGGGAATCCAGTGTAACCAACTTAGAAAATTTCCTGGAAGGTGGATTTGGGACTTGCTTAGCAAATAGATTTTACAACCAAGGATATAATAGCAAAAATAAAATTTGAAAAGGGTAAGTAGCAAATAACTTGACTCATTTCTGCTGCCCTAATTGCTCCTTATAAAATGCTAATTGCTTCACTCTCAAAGGAGAATTTTTAGAGACAAAAAATACTGAAAATTCTATAAAAAAAACTAAGCTTTCAAGTACTGAAATCTTCTGCAATTCCTATTGAAAAACTAGTCCATTGACCTATTTTGTTCTAGTAGTTGAGATCTGCAATAATTTCTGCTTCATTTATGGGTCTAAAATTGGTTTAAAGCAGGGTTTGTTGCTGGTTAGCCTGGCTTGCTGGGTTTGTCGATTTGCTTCTGCTGCTGCTGTTAATTCTTCATTCTCTCTATTTTTCTCTTTGATTTCCAGGTATTTCTTCAAACTATGAATAACATGTGAGGTGTGAATCTCTGATTCAAATGCGAAACATGAATGAATACACGTTACTTCTGAGTTTTACTGTCTTTGCTTCTTCCCTTTCAGTAATTTGTAATAGTGTAATCTTATGCATGTTGTATTAACTCTCTCATGTTATGGATATGGTATAAGCTTAACTACTGCTGGTTCTTTCTATTTGATTCTGTTGAGAGTTCGAGTATCATTTTGGATTCAAGTGAATAATATGCTAATTCCCTAGATTCTATTACTATTGGTATTGAGGAAGAATTTAGCTGGGTTTGAGTTTCATGTGTTTATTTGTGAGTGTAGCTTAGAATTGAATTCAAGCATCAATATTCGTTGGTTTCGTTATTAGTGTAATAGAAGTGGAGTATGTGTTTTTAGTGTAATGTGAGTTAGTATCCTTTAAAGCTTCCTTGCGTTCCAACTAGTGTGTAACGATGAGAGTTTATCAAATTTGTTTGGTATTGTCGGGTGCAAATGGTAGTTTTGTGTTGGTATGGACTCGATATTGAGCCTGCTCCTCAGCCTTGGATTTTGCAAGGTTTAGGTTCCTTAGTCCTTGGGCTTTGAGGTCATTTGCTAGGAAGGACGGTATGCCATTGCTAATTGGGCTTGCTTCTTGAGCCCAGTTGCTCGTTTATTTGCTGTTGCTGGATTTTTCCCACAGCAGACTTGGCCCAAAATGCATGAAAGTTCAAATTCAGAAGTTCAGCTTGTTGATTTGTGCTTAAATAGTTAAAACTCAGAAGTTCAAAATGTTAATTCAATTTCTTATTTCATGTAGCTTTAGTTGAATTGTGCTTAAATGATTTTGCACAAATTATTGGTTCCAAGAGTTGGGCCTAACGTTGGCCCAGTTGGTGAAAGGACCCAATAACTTGGAGTGTCCCTTGCTCGTCCATTCTCTTGGACTGGATTCAGCCCAGAAGCCCAACGTTCTTCCATAGTGGACGTTTGTGCACGCAGTGGTTTTGAATTGGGTTTGTTTAAATTAATTAAGCTTTCTTAAGTTGAGGTGTATCATATTAAATAACACCAATAGTCTATGGCCCTCATAATTTTAAAATAAGAACTCATTTATACAATTAGATTTGAGGCGTGCCATATTAAGTAAGATATAATTTATGGCCCTCAAAAGCTTAGTTTGAATTTTCTTTTAAAATTAGAATCGAGGTGTGCCATAGTACAAAAATAGATAACCCATGGCCCTCGGAAAATTGATAATAACTCTTTCAAATTTGAGGTGTGCTATTTGTTGAATTTTCTATGGCCCTGGCGCGCAATTTAAATTAATTTCCTTAAACTCGGGTGTGCATTTCATGTGATCCAACTCCGATTCTCAACAACGTTAAATAAAATGTGTCGTTGACCGTAAGTGCATTTCATGTGGCGTGATTCAAGGCGTGTTTTAAATAACATTCAATCTTTCCTAAAATAATTAAAAGCAATTAACAAGTTAAAATATACCGTAGGCTAAAACATGTATTAAAATCAGATAATAGGTCAATTATAATAGTTGAGAGACAGTGCTAGAACCACGGAACCCGGGAATGCCTAACACTTTCTTCCGTGTTAGCAGAATTCCTTACCCTGATTTCTGTGTTCGCGGATTATAAAATAGAGTCAATCTTTCCTCGATTCAGGATTTAAGTTTGGTGAACTAGGACACCATAAATTATCCCAAGTGGTGACTCTAAATCTAACAATTAATCCCGTTTCGATTGTTAACTAAATTGAAAAAACTCCCTTATACCCTTTCGGATGTAGGAAAAAGGAGGTGTGACAATTTAAGATTACGCATCGCAATTCCACCCCATATCGCCCCAAGGCGAATGGAGCAGTTGAGGCAGCCAACAAGAACATAAAGAAGATACTTCAGAAAATGGTGGAAGGTTCCAGGCAATGGCATAAAAAGTTGCTCTTTGCCTTGTTGGGTTATCTCACTACTGTTCGCACTTCAGTAGGTACAACTCCTTATTTGTTGGTATATGGCACTGAAGCAGTGATACCCGCAGAAGTTGAAATCCCATCCCTTCGGATTGTTGCTGAGGCCGAAACTGATGATGGTGAGTGGGTCAAAACACATTTGGAGCAATTGAGTTTGATTGATGAGATAAGATTGGTAGCAGTGTTCATGGTCAGCCATATCAGAAGAGAATGGCTAGAACATACAACAAGAAGGTGCAACCCAAGAATTTTGAAGTGGGTCGGCAAGTATTGAAATGCATCCTTCCACACTAGGCCAAAGCAAAAGGCAAGTTCACCCCAAATTGGCAGGGGCCGTTCATTATAACAAGAGTGTTGTCCAATGGTGTTTTTTATTTGACAGATATAGAAGGCAAATGTGTAGACATGACTATCAACTCTGATCCAGTCAAGAGATATTATGTATGATTTCTTTGGTTTAAATTGTATTTGTTTGTACTTGGCATGTTTTAAAGATTGGAATGACGAAGGCATTTTGTTCTTCTATCTAAACACTTTATCCTTTGTTACCCCTTTGAGCCTTATTTATTTCCTTTCATACCCCTCTTTTAGAATCAGTAGCGAAACTCAGTAAAGAAGAAAAGAAGAAAAGAGAAGAGAAAAGAAAAAAGGAAGAATGGAAAAGAATGAAAAAAAAGAAGAAGAAAAAAAGAAAAAGAAAAAAAAAAATAGAAAAAGAAAAAGGGAAATAAAAGAAAAAGAGAAGTAACTACCACAAAGCAATTTCTATGTTATGAACTACGTTCGACTTGGTTCCTTTTAAGGATACGTAGGCAGCCTCACGGTTCGGTCCTACTAGAGCTGTCACACCTCCTTTTTAATACCTCGGAAGGGGTATAATGGAGTTTTTCCCAATTAAAGTGACAATCGAAACGAGATTATTTAATTAAAAGTCAAAATTGCCACTTGGGATAATTTTATGGTATTCGAAGTCACCGATTTTATATCCCGAATCGAGGAAAGATTGACTCTATTTTATAGTCTGCGAACATAGAAATCTGGGTAACGAATTCTGTTAACCAGGGATAATGTGTTAGGCATTCCTTGGTTTTGCGGTTCTAGCACGGTTGCTCAACTATTATTATTGGCTCAATTATCTGATTTAATTGCACATTTTAAACCTATGTGCCCTTTTAACTTTTCGTGGCTTTTAATATTTCAAGAAATTTCAAGGTTATTTAAAACAAATCGCAAGCCATGCTACATGAAATGCACCCATGACTCATGACACATTCTATTTAACCTTGTTAGAAATTAGAACCGGGTCACATGAAATGCACCCCCGAATTTTAATAATCATGATAATTATATATTCAACGCGCCTAAAGCAAACTACGAAATTCATTTTAAGGGTTTCCCTAAACACTGTAAAAATAGTGCCCACAACAAATTATTTCCTTCAGTTAACTCTGAATAACAAAACAACAATTATTGGCGGGAAGACTTTCCTCATCTTATATAGCAAACTAAGTCTCCTGCCTATACTACAAATATCCAACCATGTTAATGAAATGCTATGTACGTTGAAGTGAATCTGATTTTCAATCCAATTAGCACCTCTGTCTAGTTTCTTTGCATCGTCATGAAATATAAAGTCAATTGAGTCATTGTAATCCAGAAATTATGCACTCCAAACTCATTCAAACAGGGATTTGCTTGGAAATAAGACATAAAGGGAACATAACATATTACTAAATGACACAAAATTAAGCAAAATTTTAGAAAACCGTTAATGACGCAATCCAAACAAGAATATTCACCAAATGATTCATCTGTGACGACCTGACCCATCGTGTCATGTGTTATTGCTCCGTTTCCCCCCATTTCATGCTTCTTCAAGTTTCGTCATCGGTATGTGGTGTGTTAGAATTGATTTGGATTGATTTTGATAAGAAATGAGATACTTAGTCTCTTTAAGGAAGGCTTAAGTTGGAAAAGTCAACCAGACATTGACTTATGAGTTATAGAGCTGGGATGTGATTTTCGGCGATTCGGTTAGCTTCGGGGGATGATTTGAGGCTTAGGAGCACATTCAGAAGTAATTTTGGAGGTTCGGTGTAGAATTAGGCTTGAATTGGTGAAGTTAGCATTTTGGCGATATCCGGTTGATAGTTGAGATTTTGATCCAAGGGTCGGAATGGAATTCTGAAAGTTGCAGTTGCTTCGTTAGGTGATTTGTGATGTGTGTGCAAAATTTCAGTTGAATCGGAGGTGTTTAGGTCGGGTTTTTGATCGAATGTGAGGTTTGGAAGAATATGATAAACTTAGGCTTTGATTTGGTGAAATTCGATGTTTTTGATATTAACAAAAGTGTTTTGATGATTCGAGCAAGTTCGAATAAGGTAATAGAACATGTCTATGCTTTTGGTTGGGGTCCCGGGGGCCTCGGGGTAAATTCGGGTGGTTAAACGGAGAGTTTGGAGTTTGTTGCATGGTTAAGAATTTCTGGTTCTGTCATTTCTGCATCTGCGGAAAAGGGACCGCAGATGCGGCGGGGAGGTCGCAGAAGCGGTCCTTGAGGGCTTGGCAATTTCCGCAGAAGCAGTAGGCAATCCGCAAAAGCGGACATCGTAGGAGCAGTTTTCGACCGCAGAAACGGTCTTGGGGATTTTAAGTTAGACCGCAGAAGCGGTTATTTTGACACAAAAGCGGGAGCCGCAGGTGCAGTATCCCAACAGCAGAAGCGGAGACCTGGCTGGGTTTAAGTGAATAGTGTTTTCACGATTTTGAAAGAGAAGAAACATTTTGGACTTCGGACATAGGAGATTTTGGGCGATTTTTGAAGAGGGTTTCGAGGGCTATCATCGGGTATGGATTCTTGGACTTAGATTATGATATTATTGTGTATAAATATGGATTAACACTGAAAACCCAAGGAACTAAAGGTTAAAAATGGAAGTTAGGGCTTGAAACTTAAGAGAGCTTAAACTAGGGATTTGAGGGGTCAAATGGACTTCGATTCTTGTGAATTTGATATGTATAGACTCGT
Source organism: Nicotiana glauca (assembly GCA_026770625.1). Classification (NCBI taxonomy): domain Eukaryota; kingdom Viridiplantae; phylum Streptophyta; class Magnoliopsida; order Solanales; family Solanaceae; genus Nicotiana; species Nicotiana glauca. The sequence goes on from MU726122.1 coordinate 178,370, forward strand.
GGCGAGATAAGGATCGTATTGATGTAAAATTTTCTGGATTTCGGGAAGCGTGCCAGGGGCTCGAGTTTTGCCAGTTTCGAGATTTTTGCTATTTTTGATTGTTTTCAATTGGGTATTGTTCCATTGGCATATTGTGATGCATTAGCTCTGATTTTGGTTAGATTCGACGCGCGTGGAGGCCGATTGAGGGGAAATGGCATCGTGAGCTAGAGATTTTACAGGTTCGAGGTGAGTAATACTTGTAAATGATATCCTGAGGGTTTGAAACCTAGGATTTGCACATCATAGTGCTGTATCGAGGTGACTTGCACGCCGGATAGCGAGCGTGGGGTAGAGCACCGTTAGGGATTGTGACTTGGTCCATCCTAATTGATGAAATTACTACGAAATTGGCTGAAACTACTTGTATCATCATAATTTGGACTGATTGCCATGTTTGGGCTTTGTGCCAACTATGTGAATCCATCAGGGATTGATATTACTGTTTTTGCATTATTTGTGCATACTATTTGATCTCGGTCTAGGGTTGTAATGTTATTTTGCAAATACGGCCATTTTTCATGACTTGAAAACTTAAATGATATCTTACTAACGTCTTGAACTGAGGACTGTTATTTGAATATTGCCCTAGTGGCTTATGTGCATTTCTGGATTGAGCATGGATCGGTTTGCACACCGCAGCAGTGTTGTATGTGCATTCCTGGACTGAGGATGGATCGGGCTGTGCACCGCAGTGGTGTGATATTGATATTGCATTTGGGCTGTAGGAGCCCCTCCGGAGTCTGAACCCCCACAATGAGTGTGGGTACACAAATGGATAGGGCTGCGCGCCGCAACGGTCATGTTCATTGCATTGCATTCACGCATCGGTTCCTGTTTGTACTACGTGTCATGACATTCAGCACTTGCATTTCATTGGCATCCATGCTACTTCTTGCACTGTTGAACAGATACCTGTGAGCACGTGATTTTTACCCTAAGCAAATTATTCCAAAAATATCAAATAAAATGATTTTACAATTTTAAGAAGTGTGTTGCATCCTTTTATTAATTGGTCACATAATAACTCATATTAAAAATACAAAAAATGTATATGCATTAAGATTCCCAATTTTA
>MU726124.1:0-13449 GCA_026770625.1 Nicotiana glauca
AACGGGATTTTGGAAGTATGTTGCAGGTCTGAAACTTCTGCCTTCTGTTGTTTCCGCATCTGCGGAAAAGGAGCCACAAAAGATGTTCCGCAGATGCGGTGGTATGGCCGCATAAGCGGTCAGGCATGGCCCAGGGCAATTCCGCATAAGCAGACTAGGGATCGCTTCAGCGGTTCTGCTTAAGCGGATAATTCACCGCAGAAGCCGTCGATGGAGGACCGCAAAAGCAGATGCTTAGTCGCATAAGCGTTCCAATGAATTTTTAAGTGAGACCGCATAAGAGGTCCATTTTTCACATAAGCGGTACTGCAGGTGCGGTTAAATGACCGCAGAAGCGGAAATCGGGCCAGTGTTTAATGAACAGTGTTCGCAATTTTCAGAAGTTAGGAAAATATTTGGGACCTCGACTAGGGTTGTTCTTGGGCGATTTTGAGGAGAAATCGAAGGAGTTTNAATATGAGTTTGGAGGGGCAAACGAACTTCGATTTTTGTAAAATTTGATATGTATAGAATCGTGGCGAGATGAGGAATCTAGTGATGTAGATTTCGGAATTTTTTGAGAAGTGGGCTCGGGGCTCGGATTTTGCCAACTTCGTATTTTTGGGCGTTTTTCGAGTTCTTTCAATTGGATTATGTTCCATTAGCCTATTGTAATGTATTCGTTGTGGTTTTGACCAGATTCGACGCGCAAGGAGGCGTATTCGAGAGGAAAAGGCTTAGCGGACTAGTCTTGTGGCCGGCTTGAGGTGAGTAATAGATGTAGATGATGACCTGAGGGTTTGAAACTTCGGTATCTCACACTGTGACGCTGTATTGAGGCGAGACACGTACTCTACGGTGAGTGCGGGGTCGTTTGTGGGCGGGACTATGGCTTAGTCTGTCCGAGTGATGTCTATACTATGTTATTGACTAGAAATTTGCCGGTAAGCATCCTACTTGGATTGTTATGAACATAATTGGGCTGCGTGCCAACTATCTGGATCCCTTAGGGATTATTATCACTGGTGCCATGAAATTGAGCATGTTTCCATGATATCAGTCCTGAGTTAAATACTATCTAGAAATGATTAGCAATCTTCTAAGTTTTTAATCACTTAAACTATAATACCTGTTAAATGGAACTGAAAATGGTAAACTTGATTGTGCCCGTGTGGCTTGCATGCATATATAACTGGACTGATTATGGATCGGGCTGTACGCCGCAGTGAATGCTACTATGTCATTGCGCTTGGGCTGTAGGAGCCCCTCCGGAGTCTGAACCCCCACAGTGAGCGCGGGTACCCAAATCGGGCTGTACGCCGCAGCGGTCATGTGCATTGTATTGCATTCATGCATTGAAATCTATTTGTCTATCTGTAGTCGATTATTGTTGTTTCATCGTTTAATGTGCTAAGTGGTTAATTTCACCATTGCATTGTGGTATTTCGGGATTTCTTACTTTCAGTCATTATATATGTCTATTACCACTGAGTTGGAAGTACTCACTTTACTCCCTGCACCATGTGTGCAGATCCAAGTATCTCGGGAGTTTAGCTGAGCTTTTGCTGATTTCAGAGTTTATCTGGAGTTGTCGAGGTAGCTGCCTGACGTCCGCAGGACCCGACTCCTCCCCTATCTCTTTTATTATCTTTCCACAGTTTTGAGATATTGTATTATTTGGAGGCTTGTCATACTGTATTGTTAGAGACTCTAGACTCATGACCCCCAGGTCTTTGGGAGTATATTCCGGGTTATCGTGATATTTAGTTTGGTTTCTATATATATATATCATTTAAAACTTTTAGCGTTATTGTTAATTAATGATATTCAAATAACTGGTTTTGAGCTTCATGCTCGGGTTGAGAGTGTAAATGGTCGGGCTTGCCTAGCAATTGTGTTGGGCTCCATCACGACCGGGATTGGGGTCGTGACAGGTCTAGAACTTCCCGGAATGTGTTTCAAGGCAAAATCTTATGTTTTTCTTGGCTTGAGAATTGATTGTAGTCTCTCTTTGACCCACTTGAAGTTTCCATTGCCCACCAATATTGTTATCTCTAGTAAACCCATTTGAGCCTCAAACCTTTCTCATTTGATAACCATGTTACAAGCCTTTACTTGTTTTGTCATGACCCTCTTTTGGCACCCGAGCTTTCCTTAACACTCTTGTGAAACAATTGGCTAAAAGCGTAAGTTTGGGCGAGAGACGAGGAACTTGAAAGATGTATCAAGGCATAAAAAGAGAAAAGAAATAATGAGAAGGAAAGGAAAGAAAAGGAAAGAAAAAAAAAAGAAAAATACAAAAAGAAAGTGAATAAGTTGAAGAGTTAAAGGGATTAAAAGAAAAGTAATGATGCAAAGTATGGAGAAATCAAAGAGGGAGAAAATGAATGACATGATCAAGAAAGAATGATGTTAAGTCTCTCTAGTTCCCCCAAGAAAAAGAAAATGCCTCAAAGAATTGGTAAAGAATGAGCCAAGAATAAGAAAAATATAGTGCTTAAGGAAAGGTGAACCTACTCAACCATAGTGTATCCAACCTTAGTCCAAAAGCCTTTGTTGCATCCCCAAAAATCCCTACATGATTTCAACCCAAGCGAGCTTATATTAGTGGAGATCTACATGAGGGGCAAGCTTATGGTACCGGAAGCCGTATGTGACGACCCGGCCTGTTGTCATGTGAGTTACCGCCCCATTTTCCCATATTATATTGTTCTATGCTTCAATATCAGTATTTGAATGAATCGGATAGAATTAAATTGGTTTTAGTTGAAAATAAGGCACTTAGCCTCTTATAAGGAAGCTTGTTTTGGAAAAGTCAACCGGAAGTTGAATATATATTTATAAGGCTCAGATGTGAATTTCGGTGATTTGGTTAGCTTCGGGGGATGATTTGTGACTTAGGAGTGAAATCGGAATAGAATTTGGAGATCCGGTGTAGAATTAGGCTTGAATTGGCGAAGTTGGAATTTTGGCGAATTCCGGATGATCGGCGAGATTTTGATCCGAGGGTCGGAATAGAATTCTGAGACTTGCAGTAGCTTCGTTAGGTGATTTTGGATATGTCTGCAAATTTTCAGGTCATTCGGACATTGTTTGGTTGGATTTTTGATCGAAAATGCATTTCGGAAGTTCTTGAAGAACTTAGGCTTGAATCCGATGTGAATTGATGATTTTAGTGTTGTTTGACGTGTTTTGATGATTGGAATAAGTTCGTATGATGTTTTGGGATATGTTGGTGAATTTGGATGAGGTCCCGGGGGGCCTCGGGGTGATTTCGGATGGTTAAACAGGAAGTTTGGACTTAGGATTTGCTGCAGAAAATGCACAGCAGTTGCAGACCAAAATTGGTCATCGCGTTCCCATGAGTAGCTTCGCATTCGCGAAGAAGGATCTGGGGAGGCAGGTGGATTACTCTACGCATTCGCGATGTATGGTTCCGCTTTCGCGGAGGGGTAGCTGGGTGTGCATCGCATTCGCGAGAGACGAGACGCGAACGCGTATAAGGAATTGAGGCTCAGGGGTTTTTACCTTTGCGTTCGCATAAGTGCTGCCGCGTTCGCGTAAGTGGCTTTGATAAAGCTTCGCGTTCGCGTGGTGGTGGACGCGTTCGCGAAAGGTAAAGTTGGCCAGTGGAAATTTGTTCATCGCAAACGCGAGAGGGACCTCGCGTTCACATAGAAGAAAATATAGCTGGGCAGAAGGGTTTATTATGTTATTTCATCTGCGACCCATTCATTATTTTCCTCCATTGTTGACCACCTCAAGAGCTTTTGGGTATAAATTGAAGAGAGTTTTGATGGGAATCGACTGGAGGTAAGTCTCGTGACCTAGAAACGCTATTTTATTGAAGAATCTACCTTTGATTGTTGAAAAATTGGGTGAAATATTGAAGAACTAGGGCTTGGGTTTTTAAATGAGAAATTGGGATTTGAGGGAGCATTTAGACTCCAATTTTGATGAATTTTATATGTACGGACTCGTGGCGAGACGAGGAATCCGGTAATGTGAATTTTGTAATTTTTCGAGAAGTGGGCCCGGGGCTCGGGTTTTGCCAGCTTCGTGTTTTTGAGTATTTTTCGAGTTCTTTCGATTGGGTTATGTTCCATTGGCCTATTGTAATGTATTCGTTGTGGTTTTGACTAGATTCGACATGCGAGGAGGCAGATTCGAGAGTAAAAGGCATGGCGGACTAGTTTTGTGGCCGGCTTGAAGTGAGTAATAGATGTAGATGATGACCTGAGGGTTTGAAACCCCAGTATCTCACATTGTGATGCTGTATTGAGGCGAGACACGTACTCGACGGTGAGTGCGGGGTCGTTTGTGGACGGAACTATGGCTTAGTCCGTCCGAGTGATGTCTATACTGTGTTATTGACTAGAAATTTGGCTGGTAAACATCCTACTTGGATTGTTATGAACATATTTGGGCTGCGTGCCAACTATTTGGATCCCTTAGGGATTATTATCATTGTTGCCATGAAATTGAGCATGTTTCCATGATATCAGTCCTGAGTTAAGTACTGTCTAGAAATGATAATCTTCTAAGGTTTTAATCACTTAAACTATAATACCTGTTAAATGGAACTGAAAATGGTAAACTTGATTGTGCCCGTGTGGCTTGCATGCATATATAACTGGACTGATTGTGGACCGGGCTGCACGCCGCAGCGAATGCTACTATGTCATTGCGCCTGGGCTGTAGGAGCCCCTTCGGAGTCTGAACCCCCACAGTGAGCGCGGGTACCCAATGGATCGGGCTGTACGCCGCAGCGGTCATGTGCATTGCATTGCATTGATATCTATTTGTCTATCTGTCGTTGATTATTGTTGTTTCATCGTTTAATGTGCTAAGTGGTTAGTTTCAGCTTTGCATTGTGGTATTTTGGGATTTCTTACTTTCTGTCATTATATATGTCTATTACCACTAAGTTGGAAGTACTCACGTTACTCCCTGCACCACCTGTGCAGATCCAGGTACCTCGGGAGTTTAGCTGAGTTTTTGCTGATTTCAGAGTTTATCCGGAGTTGTCGAGGTAGCTGCCTGACGTCCGCAGGACCCGACTCCTCCCCTATCCCTTTTATTATCTTTTCGTAGTTTTGAGATATTGTATTAAATGGAGTCTTGTCACACTGTATTGGTAGAGGCTCTAGACTCATGACCCCCAGGTCTTTGGGAGTGTATTCGGTGTTATCTTGATATTCAGTTTGGTTTCTATACATACATCATTCAAAACTTTTAGCATTATTGTTAATTAATGAAATTCAAATAATTGGTTTTGAGCTCCATGCTCGGGTTGAGAGTGTAAATGGTCGAGCTTGCCTAGCAGTTGTGTTGGGCGCCATCACGACCGGGATTGCGGTCGTGACACCGTACTTGTGACATTCTCTTGAGAGAGATGAGTGAACCTTCGTAAATTTGAATTGAGTGCTAAATTCTTAGGTGAGCTTGGAAAATAGAGAGTAGAGGAGGAGGAGTTTGGGATCCACAATGACCTACATGAAAGAGCGAGCTTCCTTGATGAATAACGTCAACTCTTGATGCTCCAGTGTCACATTAGAACTATATGTGCATAAATGTTTAACTTGTTTCCTTTATCAATAATGCATGAGTGGTGTGGGTAGTTGTTGGTCCCAACTGAGGTGTGAATGATTTACTCGTGGTTGGCTATAATGTCCTTTAACTTTTGGAGGTGAGAACTATTTTATTTGCTTGAGGACAAGCAAAAATATAAGTTGGGGGGGGGGTGTTGATAAGTAGGATTTTGACTACTTATTACCGCCTTTTAGCTTTTGTTTTAGTCTAAAAGAGTTTAATTGTGGTTTCGAAAACTGATGAAATGTACTTAATTGCAGCAATGATGGAAGATGAACTTCCGAGATGAAATCCAACTCAAGAAGGAGTAATCTGAACTCAAAGACACAAAAGGGCGCAGAAATTCAGAAGTGCGGACTGCAGAATATCTTCTGCGACCACAGAGTATGAAGGAAAGGTCAATAGAGAAGGTGAAAGTGCGGTCTGCACATGAATTGTTTAGCCGCAAAAGCTAGGCCAGGAGCAAAGTTCAGAGAATATGATTTCCAAGTCCACCAAAAGTGTGGATCACACAAGAATTGTGCGGCCGCAGGAGACGAGCTACGCAGCCACATATGTAAAAGTACGGACTGGAGAAGAGCAAGATGCGGCCGTAATTACAATTTTGCGGACCACAGAAAGAGTGCATTGTGGCCGCAAATAAGAATTATGCGGCAGCAGACTTCCAGTTCCTGACAAGTTGAAGTATTTCGCGGACTACATATGGAATTGTGCGACCGTAGAACCCCTCGAAGGGCATTTCTGTTCGAAATTTTTAGCCCTGTATAAATAGACGAGTTTTATATTTTTAGGTCAACTTTTGACGGCAGCAGCTACATTAGCCGTTTCTCTTTACTTCTTTTAGTAGTTTTTCATATTTTGGGATATTTAAGATAGATTTTATCATTTTGATTTTACCATATGAGTTTAAGTAGCATATCTTCTTCTATTTCTTCAATTTAAAGCATGAGTAGCTAGATTTTTACTAGGGTTATAACTCAACCCTAGTGTGTAAACCTGATGGTTGTTTGATTTAATACTTGTTTATGGTTGGGTATTTATTATTTAACCTTATTCATGCTTTAATTTATGAAATTAATGGTTGCAAACATTAGGTCATTCCTATTTGAGTTAGTGTTTACTTGAGAAAGAGAGACTTTATCTAGGAAAACTTGGCTAACAAGGGATTGGGTCAATCGAGAAATTGATAATCCCAATTAAAGGGTTCAAACTAGAGATAGTAATAAATCAACTGGTTCTTTTATCAACCGTTTTGTGCAATACCCATTTGATCTTGAGAAAGCCAAATTGGACAAAATCACTCTCTGACCGAGAGGTATTGAGTGGGTAATTGAGTGTTGATAGATATAATACATCTCGACCAACAAAACAAGTATTAAGGTTTATATCACATTAAGCAAACACCTAGGTGATGGTCTTAGCCCTAGGATTTTTACAAAACTTGAAAAACAATAAAATAATTTCTTAGTTTCAGCTCTTAATTTTGCAACTTATTTTAAAAAATAGGCATAGAAACAACCCTAATTTGTGAAAGTATAAATTGAGATAGTTCGAACTCATACACTACAATATATACTCCTAACTCCCACACATAGCTCCATGTAGTATTCGACTCCGACTTTTTATCAGGTATTACTATTGCAATAGACCGTTTTATAACCTTGATTTGAGGTGTGAATTTGAACGAGATTAAGCACTAACCAGATATTCAATGCCTGCTACTTTTTCAAAGTAATGAGAGGAATTGAGATTGAGGAAGAAGGGTTCTCTATTTTGGATTGAGAAGTGACGGCCTGAGGGATGAGTTAACGAGAGCTTTTGAGTTTTGATTGAAGAAGAACTGAAGAAGGGTTCAGGGACTTGAAGTTTGGGGCTTTTGATTGGGGTAGGATTTTGGAGAAGAATTAAATAATAAAGTTGACTATTATGTTTAACTATTAAAATATAATTAAATTAAGAAAAGGTAAAATAAAAATTATAAATTAGTCAACTGTTGACTAGTAACTACTCCCTCCGTTCCAATTTATGTGAACCTATTTGACTGGGCACGAAGTTTAATAAAAAATGAAGATTGTTAGAAATTATGTTCATAAACAAGTCAAAAAGGGGTCCAGAGTATTTGTGTGGTTATAAAAGCTTCTCATTAAGGGAAGAATTGAAAGCTTAAGCTAAATTATTTTCAAATTTAGAAAGGGGTCATTTTTTTGAACGGACCAAAAAGGAAATAGGTTCACATAAAATGGAACAAAGGGAGTAATAAATAGTACTATTGTACTAGTATATAACTCCAGTTATAACTTAATAGAAATAAAAGAAATTAACTTTTTTTTTGTAGATAGTAGGTTCCGAACCCGCATAGGACAAGGAGCAAAACTTATGCTCAGAGGCAGACCACTGCTCTAGGCATACTTTCGTTAATAAGGGAGCCTAGAAAAATATATAAGGGGTCCCCAAAGTATATACAACTATACATAGAATATATATACAGGATTTTTGCCAAGGTTAACGGTTCACGTGACCCCTCAAGGCCTAGTGTAGGTTCGCCTCTGTGGTCATTCAATCTTACGTGGCACTGATATTTGATGCATGCATGCCACCTCAGTGCCCCTAATCCATATATAAAAGACTAAAATTTGAAAGACAATATTTCTCATGGTAGTGATAATGGTGGCAATAGTGGTAGAGGAGAATAAAATTATAGTGGTGAAAAAAATGGGGGGGGGGGGGTAAAAATTATTTAGGGGCGCTGAGGTTGCAAACCATGTGGCATCCACCTCATCAAATGTTAGTATCACGTAAGATTGGATGTCCACTTTGGACAAACTTAACAGGAAAGAGGTATATTTGAACCAATAGTATAACGACATGGATATATTTGGACTCAAATTATAACTAGGTGCACATTTAGACCTTTTTTGATAGTAGGGGGTATACTTGACCCTTTTTCATTTATTTATTTTGTTAAAAAATTATTTTAATAATGAAAAAGGGTCTGATATATCCCTCTACTATTGAAAATTGTTTAGAATTACCCTCCGTTATACTATTGGCTCAAAAGAACCCCTACCGTCTTACTATTAGAACACATATATCCCTAACTTGACGGACTGGGCACATGGCACCCATCCAAGGTTGTTGGTCAATCTGATCTTAAATTAGAAGTGACCCCCCCCCCCCCATTACCCGGTACCCATGACCCAAGGCTTCAAAAGTACTCTCTTTCACTCTCTCTCTCTCTCTCTGCCTTTTCTCTACTTTCTTTTCATCCCATTTTGTTCCATCACTGAGAAAATAGGTGTTATAGCAAATTCAATCGTTCTTAATTTTGTGAAGTTCTTTTTTCTTTGATTTTGCTCAATATTTTGAACTAACTTTGTGGGTGTTCGCTATTTTCGTTTCAACTGATGAAGCTTAATTGGAAAATTACCCTCAACGGCTCTTCCCTTTCTTGCGTCATCTAATTTTTTTTCCTCAAAGACCTGCAACAACCAAATATTTCCAGCAACTATTTTCTTTCACTCCGATTTGCACATAATCCATTGCCAACGAGTCAAACCTTCGGCCGATGACGAACCTGAGGATTGACCACTCATTGTCATATTATTTTCTGATGGAAGAATGGTTGATGTCGTACTAATATTCGTTGAAAGGGTAAATAGCTTTTCATAAAATTCTTAGAAATATCACTAGAAATTCCATAGCCCTTTTGTAAACTCAAATCCTTATATCTTCCAGAACTTTTTTTATTATGGTGAGACTATGGAGAGTGGTTGTGGTACTGCAAAAACCTAATTTTGCTAGGAAGAACGGAACTTCTATTTTGAGAGTTCAGATTCAATTAAATTAAAAGAGGGTCGGGTTATGGGTACAAGGTAATGGAGCGGGTCATTTTTAATTTAAGATCGGATTGACCAACAGTTTTGGAAGGGTGCCACGTGTCAAGTCCGTCAAACTAGGAATATATGTGTCACAATAGTAAGACGGTAAGGGTTCTTTTGAGCCAATAGTATAACAGAGAATATTTTTAAATAATTTTCAATAGTTAAAGCATATATCATACCCTTCTCCGTTTTAACAATATCATTTCACACACAAAGTGATCTTAGCCGAAAAAAATGATATATTCGACACCATTTAATGACGGGGCAAGTCCTGGTCGAAAGCCAAAAGTTAAAGACATAATAAATTACACTCATTATCCCGGAACCAAAACGGGTCGAGTACTTTAATAGAAGATCCATTTTTATTTTTAATTAAAAAAATAAAGCTTCTTCTTTTCTCTCAATTTAGGTTAAGAAATTCTATAGCCTAATTTATAAGTGCTAGTTGAAAATTAGTCATAGCTTCAAGAGTAATAGAAATTTAGCTATTATTTTATGCGATAAAAGAACTAAACAAAAGCACCCTTTGTTAAGATCCGAAAAATTTCTACAAAATATACTAGAGTTTGAAGTTTTTACTTATAAAATTCTAGCATAATGTGTTGGAATTCATAATGTGCTAAAATTCCAATATAATATGCTGAAGTATATGGAAGGCCATAATCCAACATATTATGCTTGAATTTCTTCATGTTTCAACAAATATCATTTTTGTTTAGAGTTTATCTTCACGTTAAATAGTGATTATTTTTTACTTATTTGCAAACCCACACTATTTTGACCAATTTAGGCAATTATTACCATTCTATTTATTTTCTTCAGAAGGCCAAATACGTCTATGAACTAAAAAGGAGGTGTAAGCAGAAAAGTGTGCACGACATTTTGGTAATCTTTTCTTAAAAGTTAAAATTGAAACTGACATAAATAAATACATTCTATTAAAATTTGCTCCAAATATGTCATTAAGCTTTGCAAAAGTAGTCATATCCCTATTTTATAATTAGTCAGCTGGCATGGAGGCTGGAGCAAAAATGGATAAAATTGAAAATAGCCTTTTATAAGTAAAATATTATCTATAATGAAGTAATTTCCTCTCGCAACCATTGAACCCGCCTGTTTATCTTGAAAATGGTAACTACAATTATATTTGATTTTATGGCTTTAAAAATACGTGATTTATTTTAACACTAGTTGTTAGGCAATAGATGCTAAATGTAAGTAAAGAAAATAAGAAATGCAAACCAATAGTGTCACAAGGCTAGGCCTCGAGCTGGCTGGAGCAGGGCCTCAAGGTCTAGATGGGGCCAATAGCAATAAACAATTGATGAAGAATCAATGATAATGAGGGCCTCAAAGATGGCCTTTTGCGATTAATAATGAGCAATAAATGAACAATGAATCAACAATGAAAGAATAAGCAATAAATGTCTAGAACAATTGTTTAAGCAAAGAGCAGAGAATGTTGTATTGGATTCAATGTGAGTGTATTCGATAATAATCCGAATCCCTTTACAAGATGACAATGGTTCACTTTATATGGGGGGGGGGGGGATTCCCAGCATAGTACATGTCTAATAATGCTGAGGAAACGCTATTGGTACAGCTGTGTGATGGCTCAGTACAGATTGGTACTATTCTTGCAGACCTGGTCAGCTCTGACCACGTGTTTTTGGGAGCTTTCCCGCCTTTCCATGACGATCATTAATTTTTGCTGCTCCGAGACTGACCTTTGATGTGCTCCCTCGAGAGACGCACCTTGAGGCCATATTCAAATTCTACTTCAAGCTCCTCGAGGTTGGGCATGGAACGCTATAATAACCCCAAAGTAGAACTCTTCCGATTTTGGCCGTATACAGATAGTCCCTGCATTTCTTAGAATGAAGTGATAAGAACGATCTTGAGTTCTTGCCTTCTCGATGCCCTTATCGTGACGTCAGCCACGTGAGGTCATTAAATATTGTGACAGAAAAGCTGCACAGGGGTCTTGTCAACACGGTTCTCGAAAAGCCCACGAAATCTAATGGTCGCCCTTTCAACTCCTCCTATTTACTTATAAATAATCCAATTCCCTATCTTTTAAACCTTTGCAACATCTCCAAATCTTAAAATTTTTGTTAACAGTTTCCTGTATTCACCCTTCTTCTACATTTACTTCTTCATCATTCTACTTTGAAACTTCGTTATTACCATGGCCAGAACTTCTAAGACGGTACCCCAAAAAGGGGAAGCCCCTTTTTCGTCACGCTCGTCTAGGAGCAAAAGGGTAATGCCTCCCAGCGTTGAGGAGTGTGTTCTGGGGTCCTTCGATACACCCTTAGATTTCAAAGTTGACAAACCTTCTTCGACATCGGGCCAATGTGAGCCCATGTCTCGGTATGTTAGTTTAATAACTAACATAGAGAAGTGGAAAATAGATTGCCATTGGGGAGAGGCGGTACACGTAGAGATCCTTTCTTCGGAGAAGGATATAACTACACATAAGCCTGGTTTCCTCAACGTGTATACGTATCCGTACCCTTTTACTTTAGGCCCTGTAGATTCTTCTTCTCCTTCATAGACCCGGTGATCCTTGATTTTTTTTGAGAATATCGAGTGACACTTGGTCAGATTTACTCTTATTTTTGGAGAATTATCTATTTGATTAGACATTTCTAGAACATGATTGAGGGGATATCTTTCACCCTCGATCATTTGATCAGATTGTATAGCCCTCGCCTTTATCGAGGGGGCTTAGTCAAGATGCAACATCAATCTGCCAAAACATATTTTGCCAATACTGACGAAGATAAAGATGGGGGTGGATGAGCCGTTTCGTTTGAGTTAGGACATCAGACCTCATCTCCGCCGAGAAGATGCCATTCCCCGAGGAATGAAATATGAGATGTAAGTGCCGTTATACTGAGCATGCTTTATCATATGAATATCCTCTGTTCTTCTTTCAAACTAACTCCTTTATTTTTTCTTTTTGAATTGGTTCTCCTCAGGTTGCATAGCCACCGTGTGGTTCCACGGCTCGGTCAAGGACCACCCGGACTAGGTTAGACTTTTAGACTCCACCTCATCATACGACAAGCGCGTTTGGTATGATTTGGCCAAAACTCAATGGGAGACTAAAAATCATGGTACTTCTTCACCGTTGTCACTTATAAATTCCTTATGAATGGATTGTTTGGTGGTATTTTCGACATTTTACGCTTGTGCAGGCCTCGGGGAAGATGTTTTAATGAGATCGCCTCTTTCTAGCGAAGAGGAGACACAAAAACCCGCCAAGGATAGAATGAGAAAGAAAAAGACGCCAGCAGAGTCCCCGACACCAAAGAGAGCTAAGGCTCGAAAGCCCAGGACCGATGCAATGGTCCTAACTTTGGCAGCGGCTGAGAGTCTTCATGCTGAAGACGATGGCGGCTGTCCATTGGTTCATAAGGCAAGACGAGGCACTGATGCTTCGATGGTTGCCGAGTAGAAAACTACCGAGTCAGAGGTGGTCGATGCAGTCCCTCCTCGTACTGAGGAGTCCCTCGATGAGGCTTCAAACGTAGTCCCCGAGCCAATCACTGAATATGATACAACTTGTGTCGATGAACACTTGGTTGGCGCATTCGGAGAATCCTGCTTTGAGGCCATTCGAGAGCAAGAAGAAGCCTTGATAGAGGTTGATGTCATAGGCGGTCTTCAATTGGGCACGTCGTTTTCCCCAGAGCAAATACGGGATGCTCAGAATGAGGAAGTTGCCGATGTAAGGGCATCCTGGGGGGAGACGATGCATTTGGAGATTTTTTTGCTGGTGTTGAAGAGGATGCTGATCTCGATGCTCTATTCATTCTCGAGGAGGTCGCAAAACTCCAAAAACAGGTGATTTATGACATAACTCTTGTGCCCTGAGTTTTGATCTTTGTTTTTCTAATTTCTTTCCTTTGTGCTATAGGTCACTACGATGTAGTACCAGACCTTTTCCAAGTTACAAGATAAACTGACTTATTGTGGGGGGGGGGGGGGG